>PVIJ01007488.1:0-82113 GCA_004024925.1 Scalopus aquaticus
CTATTCACAATAGCAAAGGTATGGAAGCAACCCAGATGTCCAAAAATAGATGATTGGATCCAGAAGATGTGGTACATATACACTATGGAGTACTATTCAGCATGGAAAGAAGATAAACACATGCAATTTGCCGCAACATGGATGGAATTGGAGGGAATCATACTCAGTGAAATAAGCCAGAAAGAAAAAGAAAAATATCAAATGGTTTCACTTATAACAGGACTATAGGGAGGCCGGGTGGGAGAGAGACACTCAGCGGTGGGGGAGGGGGGAGGGGAGGATAAGGGCACAGGATGGAGGAGAGGAGAATACAGGGGACCGTGGAGATGGATCACAGGTGAATTGGTGGTGGGCTGCCCAAGGGGAATACAAAATGTAAAAGACATAAATAACAATAAAAAAAATGGAAAAAAAATCAGTTGACTGTAAAATTTTTAAAATAAATAATTGCTTCCAGGAACTATTTTTGAAGGGTAGGGTAGAGTGAAGTGAGTCAGAGGGAAGGATGGGTAGTACATAATTACTTAAAATGGAGTATGAGTGATTTTTGTTATTTTATGTTCCATGGTACTTGTCAAATATTAAGAGAAAGTTTGAGGTGGATGGAATTTTTTAAGTAAAAAATAAGACAAACTATATAAAAATCCAGAATTTTCTAATTGTGGATAATAAAACAATTACAACCTAAAACCCAAATGCAATAGCAAGAAAGTGGCTATAAAATTAAGTGAGCTTAATGACTTACCAAAAGAAAAGAGACAGAGAAAGTTCAACAAATTATCAATTTAGATAGTCTACTAATAGCACAGAAACGGTCAAAAAGGAACTCATTTCAGTCTCACATGCATAGAAACCACTGTTGGGCAAACAGCCCAGATAAGGATACCAGGATGCCTGGGTTTCTTCTTACTAGGGATACATTCAAATGGAGGTTTAATATCACTTATGATCCTATTTGGGGAGTTTTTAGTTCAATGTGGGAAAGGCTGCTAGAAATGTGATGTTGAGGAGACTGAACAAAGATGTTGATGATGATGATAATGACAATGACAGGATGATTGATTTTTCACAGTTTAAAATTTTTTTTGACCTTAGATAAATTCAAGCTCTCAGCTATATTCGATGAACTTGAATGCTGAGAAATTCATAGATTTTGAGAAGTGATTGTTTCTATCATTCTATATTAGTCGCATATTTAAAAATCGTCTGGTAAGCCATTCGCTTCTCAGTAAGCACACAGTACAGGTGATAAGAGGTCAGATAAATCAAATGCATTAGCAATACAACAACCAACTCCTCCAATGTAGAAAAATGAGAAAATAAAAGTTCATTACAATTATAACTACTACTGCTGCTGCTGCTGCTGCTGCCGCCACTGCTGCTACCACCATCATTCGTTACAGCAGGATCTGCAAGACCTCTGCATGTCGTGTTAGTCATTATGCTTTTCAAAATTTCAGATGTTTAAGAATAGTCTGTTACCTGAAATGTTTATGCTGGTCTCCAGACCTGATACTTGTCGATCGGTCATTAGGAAAGGCTATCAGAGCATCCTTCACTGACTGTTTACCTCGGCGGTGATCGTGAATATTTGTCAGTTTTGACTGAAGCATTGCAACACGTGAATAGTCCTTGTATTTTGTTGCATCTTTGACCACAAACTGTCCCGTAGGATTACTGACCAAAGGAGATATACCTTTTATAGAAATGAGTATAAAGTTTAAAAATGATTTTATGAATTTCAGCTTTCTAAAAAATATCCATTAGTACACTATTAATTCTACATTATTGGTTGTAACTCAAAGCCAAATCCCTAAACACTCAGAAAATAAAAATAATTCAGTTAATAAATGAACTTACACAAAACATTCTAGCAAAATAAGTAATAAAAAATGCATGCATAAAAGAAATGGTAATTTGAAAGACTGGATTGACCTATATGAAACTGAAGTTTCTGTAGATTAAAGAGAGTTGAATATCAAGCTATTTCAGATGGTTCAATGCAAGAAAGATAACGGAGGATTAGATGAAACAGCAGCAACAAGAAATTACATGGAATGATCAAAACCAGTTAATATTGTAGACTTAAACAAAAAAAGTCAAAGAATAAAATATAAAACCATGAGTCTTGAATAGATCATTTCATGAACCATTCTCACAGTGGTGAGGTGATATCACCTTGTGGCATTTCTTTTATAATGAGTGAAGTGGAACATTCTTCATATGTCTACAGGCCAGCTGAATGTCTTCTTTGAGAAGTGTCTGTTGAGGTTATTTGCCCATTTTAAAATATTTGATAAATTTTAAATTTCATTAAACAAGTTTCATTCAAAGTATGATCCTCAAAATGACAACACTAGAATCTACTGGGAACATGTTAGTGATGCAAATTTTTGGACTCCAGTAAAGACTAACTTAATAATCAATGCTTGGTTGGTAAGTCAGTGGTGTTTATTTCATTGGCCTTCTAGGTGATTTTGATACATACAAAAGATAAAATTCACCAGAGTAGATCAATTTGAAATATGTAGCTAAGTAATTAGTATATTAAGATAATCCTGTATTAACCAAATTAAAAAAAAGATTAAGCATCCACAATAACTTACCAGGATTAATTTCCATCACCACTTTTTTGCTGGAAGGTTTACAGACACTGTTGAAATCTAAATATATTTCAAGAAAAGGTTTCATTGATGTAGACTGTAAATTTTCATCTGCCACTGAGCCAATAATTTGTATTGATTGCTTCACGTGAAAGACCCCAACTTGATGTGGAATGAATGAACATGTCACATTCTAGAAGAAAAAGAAGAAAAGTAGCTACCTGGTATAGGCTGAGTATTTGTGAACTCCCAAACTCATATTGAAACCTAAAAATAAATATAATGGAATTATGAGCTGAGGGTGTTAGGGGGTAAGTAGGTTATGAGAACAGAGACTTCTGATTAGTATTCTTATAAAAGAGGCTCCATAGAGCTTTCTAGCCCCTTCTACTCCGTGAGGATACAAGAAGTTTTCAACCAGGTAAAGTGCCCTCACCCAATCATGCTGGCATCCTGATCTAGGACTTCCATTCACCAGAACTGTGAGAAACAGATGTCTGTTATTTATAAACAACACACTTCATGGCATTTGGTTATAGCACTCCAAATGGATTAAGAGAAAATACTGTACTGTTAGGAAAAAATCAAAAGTAACCCCCAAAAAAGGTTATTAAATTTTAAGGAAATTTACTTCATCGTAGTGACAAAACATGCTATAGAAATATATACTGCATTAACAAACCTTTAAAATACACATTGTTGGAAAATAATTTAAGAAAAAATTAAGAACAATGGTAGTGAAGCACTTTCAGAAAGACAACTGAAGTAACTACAGACATCTACTCCTTCAAAACAGGAAAAGAACACTGTCAAAATCAACTTTTCAAAAGCTTGGTAAAATTCAAGGAGCATTTATTTTTAAAAAATGACTGAATCTCTGAAAAAACAAAAGGCTTTATGGCATTTGTACTTGCTGTACTGTGGTAACTGTGTAAACTATTAGCCTAGCATCCATTAAAGGTCAATGGATTTGTACTTTTCCAAAAAGCCCCTCCCCATAGAGAAAATTATCCCTATTTGTCCTTTCTCTAAGCTAGTTAGAGAGGACACCATGTGGGCATACCGTTAACTGATTTAATTGAGAGCTCACTCTAAGAACAACTCTCTCTCCAGGGTTTTGCTGCTCTACTCTTCTTCTTCAAAAAAATCAGTGACAACTACAGAACATCAGAGCAACATGAGGTAGCATTGCCACTTAAGGCTAATGAGAGGCTAAACAAAACAAACAAAGACAAGCAACAGCTAGAACAATGACAAAACAAAAATACTCAGAAGTTATTTGAAAGCTCCTGGGACTCCTGATACCATACAAGTGTCCAGGATAGCATATACTCCCAGGAAAGGTTAACGTTCTACTCTCTCTTTTTTTTTATTTTATCAAAATCACAAGAAACAACAAGTGTTGTCAGACATATGGACAAAAGGGAACCCTTATGCACTGTCGGGGGTAATATAAATTGGGGTAGCTGATAAGGAAAACAGTATGGAGGGCCACCAAAAAATTAAAAGTGGAACTACTATATGGTCCTGCAGTGCTACTTCTGCCTATATAGCCGAGGAAAACAAAATCAGTATTGCCAAGATACATGCACTCTCAACCCCACTGCAGCATTTTTCACAATAAAAAAGAGTTGGAAACAATCGATCAATGGATGACCGGATAAGGAAAATATGGAATATTATTCAGCCTTAAAAAGAAAGGCTGCCATTTGCAACAATGTGGATGAAGCTAGAGGACATTATGCTAAGTGAAATAAACCAGACACACAGAGACAAATACTGCAAGATCATACTTACCTGTGGAATCTAGAACAGACAAACTCAAGAAAGAATAAAATGGTAGTTTTCAGAGGTGAGATTGAGCAGGAAATAGGGAGATGTTGATCAAAGGGTACAAAGTTTCAGTTTTGTGAAATGAGTAAGTTCTAGAGATCTGACCTACAACACAGTGATTATTGTTAACAATATTATAGCATAGACTCGAAATTTGCTAAAGGGGTAAATCTTAAAGTGTTCTCGCCATTTAAAAAAACCACAACTATGTAAGATAATGAATATGTCCATTGACTTGATTGTCCATTGACTTGACTGTGGTGATCATTTCATAATATATGCGTATATTAAAATGTCACGTTGTGTACCTTAAATAAATTCAATTTCTATTTGTCAATTATACCTCAATACAACTTGAGAAGAAATAAAAGAATGTTGAGGATAAAGCTGGGGACTTGTGGGGCAAATATAAACTGTATATTTATTGCCACATCCCATCAGAGTACTTTGATCTGTATTGAAAGTTCTAATATTTCCTTTTGTTTAATTACATACTTTGTTTCTGTAATAAAAAAAACATACATAAGAAAACCTGTAGATGAATGTTTATAGCAGTGTTATTCATAATGGCCAGAGATGGGATCAATTCAAATGTCCATCAACTGATGAATGAATAAACAAAAAGGCAGCCATATGAAGAAATAAATACTGCAAGACTGATGAATCCTGAAAATACTAGCTAAATCAAAGAAATCAGACACAAAGGCCACATAGTGTATGATTATATTTACATGCATTGTCAAGAACAGGAAAATTTATTCAGACAGAAAATAGTGGCTGCTAGGGGCTGAGGAATGAGGAGAAAGGGGAGTGACTGCTAATGATGGGGTTTCTTTGGGGGGCACTGAGAATGCTCTGGAGTTAGATATTGCTGATGGTTTCACAAGTCTGTGAATATACTGAATACTACTTAATTGTATACATAAAATGTGTAAATTTTATGTATATGAACTATACTTCAGTAGAATTAGATTTTTTAAAAAAGAATAATCTTATCACACTTATAAATACTATAGAAGTCACAGCTCTCCAGGGTCCCCCACATTTCCTACATTCACTTTTGATTAATTTGAAACTTACTAGTGCTAAAGAAATCAAGAAATATAGAAGGTGAAAAATTATATTAGGAACTTAACTAACAGACACGTTTAGTTATACATTTGTATGTTACTGGAAAAAAATGAAAAGAGTTGGTAGACTGAAGAGGCTTGGCAGGCATTAAAAATAAATGTTCTGCATAATTTCATTAACTCTTGTTACTTTATGAATACTGACTAAATCTATCCAAATAGATTTGGTGGGGGAGTCATTCTAATAAAGCTTTAAGTTATAAACATGAGTTGGACATTTACATATGTATACAACAATTCTTGATTGCAATTGGAATAAAGCTGCCAGCAAAAACTTTAAGAACCATATCACTATGCGGTGGAGAAAAAATATAGCATCATAAACTGAGGCAAAACTGTAATCTCTACTGTTTAGAGGAAGTTTTGGAAACTTTTTCTGTAAAACGCCAGATAGTAAGTACTTTAGGCTTTATGGGCCTTACAACTTTCTCACAACTGTTCATCCTTGCCTTTATAGTATGGAAGCAGTCATAGACAACAGGTGAACGAATAAGAGCAGTTATGTTCCAGTAACAGTTTACTTTAAAAAAAAATGGCAAATGAATACAGTAAAGTGTCAGGCTGCAAAATAAATACACAAAAATCAGTTGCATTTCTATATGTAAATAATTAACTAGCAGAAAGAGAAATCAGGAAAACAATATACCATGTACAACTGCATCAAAAAATTAAATAACTTGGAGTAAATTTAACCAAAGAAGTGAAAATCCTGTATACCAAACCATAAGACATTGTTGAAAGAAACAGGAAAACACAGGAAGAGAGGAGAAGGTATTCTGCACATATGGATTGGAAGATTAAGCATCAGTAAAACACCTATATTACCCAATGAAGTGCCCATCAAAATCCCAATGGCATTCTACATAGAACAAAGAATCATGAAGTTTATTTGGAACAGCAAAAGACCCTGATTAGCAAAAACACTCTTAATAAAATGAAAACAGAGGTGTCACACTCCCCAACTTCAAAGTATACTATAAAAGGACAGTAGTTTTAAAACAGTTTGCTACTGGAATAAAAATAGATACACAGATCAATGGAACAGAATTGAGAGTCCAAAAATAAAACCACACACATAAGGATAACTAATTTATGAAAAAGGTGCCAAGAGCTTACAAGGAAGCATGGAAATATTCCAATAGTGCTGAGGAAAACTGAGCAGCCACATGCAAAAGAAACTAGACCACCATCTCACTCTATACACAAAAATTAATTAAAAATGGATTAAAGACGTAGATGTAAGACCTAACACCATAAAATACATAGAAGAACATACGCAACACACTCCTTGACATCAGCCTTGGAGATGTGTTTGGGGACTCTACTCCCACAACAAGGGAAAAAAGGCAAAATAAATAGGACTGTACCAAGCTAAAAAGCTTTTGCACAGCAAAAGAAGCTCACATTAAAACTAAAAACATTCTACTCAATGGGCACACAGCATACATCCAACAGGGGCTTAATACACAAAATATACAAAAAACTCAGAAAACTCTACAACAAAATACTCGATTAAAAATGACCAGAGGGCCTCCCTGGTGGCGCAAGTGGTTAAGTTGCAGCACTATGAAGCTATCAGCAGCCACTGCAGCACGAGTTCGATCCCTGGCCAGGGAGCTAACCCACATGGCGCAGCAGATCTCTCCTGTCTCCCTGCTGTTCTCCTCAGCAGTGTAGTTCAGTCAGTCTGCCTGTTCTGCTCCCCACTCTGTCTCTGGAAAATCCTCTCACCACCACCACCCCCCAATCTCCGGCCTACACCCCAGGTCTTATATGCATAAATAAATAAAACAAATCTTAAAAAAAAATAAAAATGGCTAGAGACTCTAAATAGACACCTCTCCCAAGAAGATATACAGACAGCTAACAGACACATGAAAAAATGTTCATCATCTCTTTTTATTAAAGAAATGCAAATCAAAACAATGAGCTATCACCTCACACCTTTGAGAATGGCTATTTTTTAAGAAACAAGTGCTGGAGAGGATGTGGTAAGTAGGGAACTTTTATACACTAATGGTGGGAATGTAAATTGGTACAGTCATTATAGAAAACAATATGGCGATTCCTTTAAAATTTTGAAATAGAAATCCCATATGATCCCGTTATCCCTCTTCTGGGTATTTGCCCAAAAAGTACAAAAGCACCCATTCCAAGAGATATGTACCCCCATGTTAACTGCAGTATTATTTACAATAGCCAATAGCTGGAAACAAACAACTGAGGAATAGATAAAGATGTAGTATACATACACACTGGGATACTATTCCCCTATAAAATGAAAAAAAAAAAATAAAGATGAAAGATTCTGCCATTTGCAACAACATGAATGAACCTAAGGGAATTATGTTTAGCTAAAGGAGCCAAGCAGAGAAAGACAAACACCTTACGATTTCACTCATATGTAGTAACAGAGAAAACACAGAAATAAAAGAAATAAAAACAAATGCACAATAAGGCCAGTTAGTGGTTACCAGAAGACACGGGAAGGAAGGAGGTGGATAAATCTTAAAAAAGGGATAACGGTATGGTGAAGGATAGATCAGGATTTTTAGCAGTGAACTTAATGTAATAATAATATGTTGGGCCTCCCTGGTGGCGCAGCGGTTGAGCGCTGCGCTGTGGAGCTGTCAGCAGCGGCGACGCGAGTTCGAGGCCCAGTCAGGGAGAATCCCACATGGCGCTGCAGATTTCTCCTGCCTCGCCCGCTGCTCCCCTCAGCAGTGTATTTCTGATCTGCCTGTTCTGCTCCCCACTCTGTCTCTAGCGGACGCTCTCGCCGCCCCTCGCCTCTGGCCTGTACCCCAGCTTGTATGTATTAATAAATAAATCTTTAAAAAAAAAGTTGATTCTCAGAGACAAACACCTGAAACTTCTATGTCCTAATGCAAGGTTACGTCAATTAGAAAAAAGAGTAGATGGGGAAGGGGAAGGAGCTCAGCAATGCCATTCCTGCTGTTAAGGGTCCATGCTGCCTCTACAGTGATGACCGAACCAGAAAACAAAACACCAGCAAGGCAGGAGGCAAAATTCAGCCTCGGAAGTACAGTCGCCAAGCGCCGGTTCAGAGGGCATAGGAGTTACCTGAGCAGAAAAAAAGTTACCTAAGAATGAAAAGCCGCCCCTCGCATCTAGAAGCTGGCCTGGCACCCACAGCGCACTGCAGAGGGTCTGTTTTTCTGCTGTGTCAGCAGGACATGGCCTAGGCCAATTACCTATCACCAGTTTCAAATTTGAAGTCTACTTAAGATCTGGCTCCTATGTCACCACAGCAGGAAAACCTTTCCACCCGGCCTGGAAGCAAACACTGTCCTGTGAGCTTCTCTATCACCCAGCTACAGATCCCTTTTAACCTATTTTGCATTGATCTTAAGCCACACCTGCTTGTAGCTATGTCGCTCACTTCCTTGTGCACTACAAATATTCTTACCGGTGTCTGGCTGGACAGAAAAAGGAGGCCTCAGAGTTCGCGCCTGGCGTCTGGGAACCGGAAGCCCTTGGTCAAGGCGCCCAGCGGCTAGGGCTGCGCATGCGCAGGTGATGGAGCTGGGGCGCATCTCCAGTCAGCACTGCTGAATCCACTAAGCTCCCAATGAATGGAACCGCCCACCTCATCACCGGGACCACCTGACCACAGCGTGGGCACCGCCCACACCGGAAATCCCCAACTGCCAAGAGCAAGGCGAGCAGGGGGTCCCCAGCACCTATGAGGCCTGCACGAGTGAATCCAGACTACAAGTCTGTGCCAGGGCCAAGGCCTGAGCCTGTGCCAGGACCTGCGCTCAGCTCCTCCCCAGCTGGTGCTGCTCCAGCTGATGACAGCCTGCCCTCCTGACCCATCCCTCCTCCCCGCGCCCCCGGCACACAAAGCCTGTGAGCCGTGGCTGCAGAGTGCCTTCCACATCAGCCTGATTTGAGCAGGGTTGGGAGTCGGGGCCACGAGGAGGCCACAGCTATGCAAAAGACTCAAAAACTTACCCCCAGTTAAGTACTCGGACTATAGTGCCGGCTTCCTCCTATACCACCTCACCTCACCTCACCTCACAGGAGGGTAAGGCCTGAGCTCCACAGAAGCAAAACTGCCAGCCGTCTCCATTTTTGTCTTGGGTTAGGGTGGTACTGGGGCCCATGGCACTGGCCTTCCACTTCTACCACATGTATGCACACCCACGTGTATGCACACCCAGCTTGGGGACCCTTTGGCCTGGCTAGAACCCAAAGCATCTTGCACTCCCCTTGGAGTACCTGCCTCCCATCTCCTTTCATCTTTTGCTGCTCTTGGTAGCTGCTGGCTCAGGGGCATCCCAGCCCTGGTCCCTGGATGCACTGCCCTAGACAAGGGCCCTAGGATCAATTCCTGCACCCACCACACCTGAAGGGCAAATGCTCTGTGCTGGATATTGAAGTTCAGTATCCAATCTCTTGGGCATGAGATATATAAACACTCTCAACAGCAACAACAAAATTCTTAAAAACAGTGACTATGTTTTGTACATATTTATATTCCCTGCAGTGCCAAATACTTTCCTGGCATGAAGAAAGGCACTTAACCAATAATTATGGACACTGATTGTCAATAGAAAAGTATTCATAACTAGGCCACAGAAGAGATACAATTTCTAAACACTGGTGGAACAAATGTAGTTTTTAATCCTCTTCATGGCATTTTGGTAAACCTTAAAATATCTGAAGCATGTTGGTGGTGATGTAAAGTGGTCCAGCCACTATGGGAAGCTGTATGAAGGTTCCTCAGAACACTAGAAATGGATCTGCCGTTCGACTCAGCTATTCCACTCCTAGGAATCTACATAAAGAACACAAAAACACTAACTCAAAAGGAAACCTGCACCCCTATGTTTATTGCAGCACTATTTACAGTAGCTAAGATATGGAAACAACCAAAATGCACCAATCCATTGATGAATGGATCAAGAAGATGTGGTATAAAGACACAATGGAATCGCTGCTAAGACAGAGACAAACCTTGAAAGCTGACCACAGATATGAGGCATCTATAAGGGGAGGGGGAGGAGTGAGGTGAAGGGTAGGGAGGTACATGGGAGGGTGGGAGGATGGGGGTAAGAGCACAAGGGAATATGGTGATCCACTATGGGTATTTTGGTGGGGGGAGAACTAAGGTGACCACACCTAAGGGGAGAAATCATAATTGTACAAATATTAAATAAATAAATAAGTAAATAAATAGAAAAGAAATATTTGAAGCATGTGAAAACATAGAATAATTATCTTACCTGGATACATCCTTCATCAAGCTTTCCCCTTTGAGGATCAATTTTAAAATGTGCAGTTTTTTTAAAGTGATATATCACAGGAAGTGACTTGGACTGATTTTGCATAATACACGTAATTTCTGAACATTCACCCATGAAACAAGGTGCAAAATGAAGGTCCTGTCCTGGATCAAAGTGTAATAAGACAGGAAGTCCTGTTCCTGTCAGCGCTAATTCCACTTTCCGAAATCGATCACCTGTAAAAATAATAATAGCTTTTTAACATAAAGCATGTTTTCGGAGTCCAGAATATATTTACTCAGTCCAAATAGTGTCCTGTGAAAGACCTAATGAGATTTGAATAGCTCACTCAATCTTTCATTCAACAAAATTATCAAGGGCCTTCTCTATGCCAGGTATGCTTTCAGGCCTTGGGGATACAGCAGCAAATAAACAAAGTTCTCGTGGACTTTACATTCAAGTGCAGTGATATTAACAATAATATAAACACTCAAACCGATGGCATTTCAAAAGGGTAGATGCTATGGGGAAACGTAAAGGAGAGCAAGCGAGATCATCATATCCTAGGGCTGCTCCTTTTATAGGAAGATCCAAAAGACCTGTCTGATAGATATTCAAGCAAAAATATAAAGGAACCCTGGAAGAATATCATGTCAACATCCAGAAAAAAAATGTATTACAGACAGAGAGAATAGCAAATACAAAAATTCTAAGGTAGGACATTTCTTGGCATGTTTAAAAAAATAAAAAAACTAAGGAACCAACTATGGCTAGGGAAGAACAGAAGAATAGTGAGATATGGTGATAAGATTTTAGATAGATTTTTCAAAGTAAAGTTAACAAAATTTGCTGAATGGATATAGGAAAGGAAACTGAATATGTGATAAATGACAGTGATAATATTTTTGACTGGAACAACTGAAGTGATGTATTTGCCATTTCTTGAGTGAGGAAAGACTGCAGGAAGAACAGGTTATGGGAAAACCAGAGTTCTGTTTTGGACATATTACATTCAAGATGCGTACTAGACATCCAAGTAGAAATGTCTACAAGATCACTTAATGTATTTACAAACTTAGAGTGAAGGTGAAGGAAGAAGCATTGGAGGTTTGAGGTGATGAAAAGGTGTGATTAATCACAGATTCTGAGAAGGAGAACAAATGGATGAATGCAGCAGGAATATCAAACTTATTAAAGGATCCACTTGGGGTTAGTAGCTATAGATATAAAGTGAACCCTCAGAGTATGGTTTATGTTTTTCCCCAGCCTAATTAGCTTCCCAGGTACAGACTAAAAGTAGGCTGAAGGTTGACTTTAATCAGATTACAAGTTTTTCCACACAATCTAAATGGGGGATTGGCCAAGAAATCTAACAGTACAGGGGACAAGGTGACTTAAACAATGGACACTAAAATACAAGCTGGGCAGTAAGATAAACATGAAGTTTTTGACGTACTAGAAAGAGGAAAGGAACTATGAATTGTAGGCTCCAATTGTGTGAAAGAACAATTTTGTAGTGCAAGGTAACCAGAATCCAAAGAGTTTATATTTCTTCACTGATGATCTTACTAGACAATCCTAGACTCTCAATTACCTCTAAGGCAAACTTAGCATCTCCATCTCTAGAGATTCAAAAGTAGATTAACTTGCAAGCCTCAAACATATGTTCTGTCTGTGATCAGCAGAGAAACCGTAACATAAATAGTGACAGAGCAGTCAATTCCTGTCCTGGGAACACAGTTCAACACTACTCAGTAATTTCACTTGCATTGACATGCAACTCTTCTAGACTCTAGCATGGCTCATCTTTCTGGATCGAGCCTTCATCTGTTTATATGTTTATTTTCCCTTCAATCTGTCTTGATAAACTGAACTCCAAATCGTGTTCCTTTTTTGCTCACTGCAGCCCATCCAGCATTATGTGAGAAAGTAAAAAATAGAATGCATCTTGACATGTAGTCAACAAAGAATACATGCTTTTTAATATCCTAGAACAGGATATTGCACCCTATTTTTGAGAGCTCCAGGTCTTGTTCTTTGACTGTTACAGTACGCAGATGCTACGAAGAGATGGAATGAAATGGGTCATTTGTTCACACATCAATCTCTAAGAGAAAACCTAAGCTGACAAAGAAATGAAATCATGTTTGTTTTTTATTTTTTTTTCATTCCTTAAACACTAGATCATCACGTTTATCTAATGTCACTTTAAAATACTAAGGTCATCTAAATACTAATTGAGGTTGACTACTTTCCTAATATGCCACAGAAGATGTTTTAAAGTCTCTTGGATATATCTGTATTTTCATTCTATTCAATAATTGTATACTTTTATTAAATTGCCTTTGCAAATATTGATGTTTAAACTCTAAATTTAAATTGCTATACATTTGTGGATTCTGCCCATTTCACACTTACTTTTGATTCTTTCATTATCATCTCTCAAAAATCCTTCTTTACTTCCTACAGATTCAAATCTCAAGAAGACAACATAATCCTGCCTGTGTGAAGGATCAAAATTCTTTTTACTGTCAAGTATTAGCCTGTAAGAAAAAAATCACAGTTATTTTTTTTTTAAAGATTTATTTATTTATACATACAAGCTGGGGTACAGGCCAGAGGTGTGGGATGGCGAGAGGTTTCACCAGAGCCAGAGAGGGGAGCAGAACAGGCAGATCATAAATACACTGCTGAGGGGAGCAGCGGGCGAGGCAGGAGAGGTCTGCCATGCCATGTGGGATTCTCCCCGGCCGGGCGTCGAACTCACGTCGCCGCTGCCGACAGCTCCACAGCGCAGCGTTTAACCGCTGCGCCACCGGGGAGGCCCAAATCACAGTTATTTTTAAAGCAAAGGTGATACATTTTATTGCCTTCCAGTAGGGAATATCAACCCAATCTTTAAATCAATGAAAAAAAAGGTAAAATGTCAAAGATAAAAATAGAATGGTGATCCACTTTCCAAAATTACTGAACAGATATAGAGATTTTTCCAAAAGAAGGCCGCAAGTGGTGAAGACCCCAAAAAAGTCATGACAACATTTGCAAGATAAGAGTTATTTAAATATAATAAGTCATCAAGGTTCAGCTCAAATGCCACTTTCTTAGATAAAAGATTTTCTTCCCAAGCAGAGTTCACTGCTGGCTAAGGACTGTTCATTGCTCTACAGTAGCTCTTTTTACTCCTGAATGTCTAGTTGCAAACTTGTATTACATATTTCTCCCATGGACTAAGTACATATTGTTTGGCATGTTCTTTTTAGGGAAAAACAACTAATTTGAAGGACAAGATAACAGCAAAATTTTGGCAGGAGAGAAAAAGGGGAGACTGAAAGAGGGAAGGAGGACAAGACAGAGATGGATTGAATCACGGGCCTGCACACTGGCTGTCCTTACTTGTCTTACCTGGAGGTCAGCTTTTTTAGAGGTGGATGCTCAAATATATACACAAGAAATTGATGTGAAATATCACATCAGTATGCAAATATCAATAGCATGTTGAGAACACATTTAACTAAGACTTCAAATCATCCTCATACCTATAAAATTATGCTCAACTAAGTTATCATGCTGCCCCTCCTACACACACATACACACACACACACCAAAAAAAAAAAAAAAAAAAAAAAAAAAAAAAACCCTTGGGATTTCAAGGACTGTGTATTAAACAGAATCTTAAACATTCACCAAAAAATTTCCTGGATGAAGGTATGATTAATAAAGCAGTTACAGAATGTACAAATAAACAATTGATTTATTACCCTCCTTCAATTAAAATACAACTCTTTTGTCTGTTTTTTTTGTTTTATCACAGAATGTTGTTTTTATTGATTTTAAATCCATTCCCCTATCAATCATTTAAAGCATTACTTGAACATTTAAACATGCATGTGGTTTTTGTTGTTTTTTTTTTAGATTTATTTATTAATACATACAAGCTGGGGTACAGGCCAGAGGCGTGGGGCGGCGAGAGGGTTCACCAGAGACAGAGCAGGGAGCAGAACAGGCAGATCAGAAATACACTGCTGAGGGGAGCAGCGGGCGAGGCAGGAGAGGTCTGCCGCACCATGTGGGATTCTCCCTCGCCGGGCGTCGAACTCGCTTTGCAGGCTGCTGACAGCTCCACAGCGCAGCGCTCAACCGCGGCGCCACCAGGGAGGCCCTTATCTACTATGTCTTCTAAATCTAAAACCCTACACTTTTAAGGTCTAGAAAGCAGAAAATTAGACTGACTTCTCAAAAGACTACTACATTGTTTGTGTGAGGAAACATCTGGGGAATACCAAGTTTATATCTTAGAGTGCATGCAGCCATGTAAACTAATGGAAATATCCACTTTCCAATATCCACTGATTTTATCAATGGGGTTGTTTTATTTGGTTCCAGATCCACTGTAATTTTGGTATTTGATCTTTAAAAAATATTTCAGTTATTTTTGTTTAAATGTTGTTGCAAAGAGGAGCACAATTATTAAAACACAACGTTTCAACACACAATTGGTATTACTAGTGAGACTGTTGCCACAAAAATAGATATATTAAACATTGCCTTCTCACAAACAAGGGTAAACATACTTACAAGTGGTTTGGTTATTGCCATACACTGAAACCCCTCAAGTGTAGCTGAATTTGTTCCCATTTATTTAAAATAACATTTCCAAATATATTTCAAAAAAATAAATGACCAAACCAAGTACAAAGGCTTGTAAAAACAAACATTGGTGGGGGGGACACCTTAAAAATCTATATTAATTACAACAAGCAGCTGTGGTTAATCCCAGCAGCTGCTAGAGGTTTAATATGTATGATACTTTGTCAACAAGCATTTTGCTCAAGTAGGAGCAGAGTATCTTCTTTGGGGACACCCATAATATACTGCTTGCCACTGGCCATTACCTAATTATTTATGCAGAGCAAAAAGTTCTATTTGCACAGATTGCATTGGGGTCACAATCCAAGACAACCCAAAATTTTCACTTGCACCATCCCATTTCCACAAAGTCTAGAGAGATTTTTAATTTAAGAAAGTATTTAGAACCACACTTAAATATTGGAAATAATATTAACCATATTGGAAATATTCAGCGCTATGACAAAGAACAGACTGACAGCTTCAAAAAGTTTTACTATTAAAGTCAATCTGATGAATGTATAGTTAATATACTTTCCAGTCATAAGTAATATAACAATGAAATTGATTTTTGCTTACTTTGGGCTGAAACAAAATGTAATTACAGTCTTTTCATAAGGTAGCAACTGCCCTTCATTAGGAATACAAGAGATGAAAGTGGTAACATCTATATTCTTTACTTTGCGTAAGCAGGTGAGATTATTTAAAACAACATCTGTTCTTTGTCGAATATTTGTACCCTGTAATACAAAATCAGAAATAAAGAGTATTAAGGCAAAATGCAACAAAATAAAGTATTTTGAGAGTAGGTCATAAAATAATTATTGAAATTTCATAGTCTAGAAGAAAGTATGTGTCTTTAAGGTAATATACATCAGAGATCAAGACACATCATAAAATTTAAAGAACTATTACAAAACGGATGAGACAAAAAACTCCTACAATTAGTCACTGATCTATAAGAACAACTGCCTAGTTTACTTCAGATATAAATATTATTATCAATGTTAGTTTAATTTAATGACTTTTGAGGTTATCCTTAGAGACAAATAAAATGAAATCAATCTTCAAGTCATATTAAAACCTATTTAATAGAATAATTAAATGGCTTGTTGGTTATTAGTAAGTTCGAAACAATGTTTCAGAACATAATTACTGATCTTCCTCTACTGAGGTATTACTTACCAGTTCTTCTCCAACTGAATCATCTTGCATTATGGCCACCCAATTTATGGGTTCTGGGCTATTATTATAAAGAAGTATCTGTTCAATTTTTGACGTTCCAAAGAAAACAGAACCGAAGCGTATACAGTCCAGCCTTCTCTCATTAGTCATGCTTAACAATTCAATAATTGGCTCAACCACCTGAGCTTTGATATTCAAGAGTATGTCTGGACGACCTTGTAAACTCACTCTACAAGATAATGAATTGTAAACATATTTTTAAACCAAACTCCATATATTTTAATTTTTCCCTAAATATCTGGATAAGCAGGAATCGTATAAAATCACATTATAATTAAATTTCAAAGACATAAGTGTTCCTTTCCTATACAAACCAGAGACTGCCATGTCCTCTGTCTGTCTAAATGTGCACAGTAGAATGGCATACGTGCAAACCAATTCATAGTCTCTAGGAAACAACAAAGTTAGAAAACAATCACACAAATTGAACCCCAAAAGTATTTATCAGCATGTCCATATCACCAGTTATTTTGTAAATACTAGAGAGAAGATTAACACGGTCATCTCTAGTTCCAGAATTTTTTTAAAGATTTCATTTTTATTTATTTATGCATACAAGAACTGGGGTGTAGGCCAGAGTTACAGGGGTAGGGGTGAGAGGATTCACCAGAAACAGAGTGGAAAGACCAAGGGGATCTACTGATATACACTGCTGAGGGGAGCAGCGGGTGAGACAGGCAAGGTCTGCTCCGCCATATGGGTTTGCTCCCTGGCCTAGGATCAAACTCGCACTGTAATGGCTGGCAATAGCTTGACAGTGCTGAGACTTTAACCCCTGTGCCACTAGGGAAACTCCTAGTTCTAGAATTCTTATTCTTTCCTAATTGATCAAGCTCTTCCAAGTCCAGCAAATTCATCCTTATCCTAATAACCCAAAATTCCCTACAAAGTATCTCACAAAGTTCCACTTTTTTGCTGACGTGAATATCCTTCCCACAAAACATCACTTCCCTGACTAATTTGCATTCCCTTTTGGAACTGCCTCCCCATACTACATTTCTCTCTCAGGCATAAATGCAATCCTTTTTACTCTTGTCCCATCAGATACCACAACTGACCACACAACAACCATCATTCAAGTCCTTATTTTACACTAGATTGCTGTCATAGTGGGCAATGCTAATATCATCTCTCTGCAGCTCTCTCCTTCCTCTGCCTCCTTGACAGCATACTTTCCTGCCTTTCTTTCTTTTTTTTATAATATATATTTTTATTGTTATTTATGTCTTTTACATTTTGTATTCCCCTTGGGTATCCCACCACCAATTCACCCATGATCCATCTCCATGGTCCCTTGTGCCCTTTTCCTTCCCTCCCCCCACCTCCCCCATCCCTGCTGATTGTCTCTCTCCTATTTGATTTCCTTATAATCCTGTTATAAGTGAAACCATTCGATATTTTTCTTTCTCTTCTGCAGTGGAACAAGGACAGTCTATTCAATAAATGGTGCTGGGAAAACTAGACAGCCACATGCAAAAAAATGAAGCTAGACCACGATCTCACACCCTGCACAAAAGTCAACTCAAAATGGATAAAAGACCTGGATGTAAGACCTGAAAGCATAAAATGTATAGAAGAAAATATAGGCAAAACTCTACACGACATACATCTCAGCAAAATCTTGAAAGACACATCCCTCAAAGCGAAGGAGGTGAAAGACAAGATAAACAGATGGGATTACATCAAAATAAAAAGCTTCTGTACAGCAAAAGAGACATTAAGCAAAACTAACTGCCTTTCTTTCTAACTCATTCAGACTATACCTTCTCATTCTAAGACTTGGATATTTTAGAAACTCCATGAAAAATGATGTTTCTCTCCTACTCTTTCATATTCCACCCTCCAGCTCAAACACTTATTTTCAACACTCCCATCCTTCCTATGTACTGATGACCCTCAAACCAAAATTCCCAGACCAAACATTTTTCTGGGACTCAAGAGACGTGAATATTATAGGCTCTACCCAGTTCCACAGGTTTTGCAAAGCAACTCAGTTCAACATGTTAAAAGTGAATCCAAGATATTCATCCACAGACCCATTCTTTATCTTACATTCTCTTTCTATAACCAGTGATAAATCCAGTCAAATCTACCTTCATGGCATAGCTCCTATTTGTATACTTCTCTCCTTCTTGCCCAATCTGTTCCTTAACTCAGGCCTTTATCATTTCTTTTCCACCACACTTAGAGTTTCTAGTCAGAATGCCCACCCCACACTTGTACTCCCTCATTTTTTTTTTTTGCACACTGCTGTTAGCATGACCTTTCTAGAATGTGAACTCTTGAAGACACTCCATCTTAAAACCTTTCTGAGGTTCCACAGCCTCACAGCCTTCACAATGAAACTTAAACTCTGATCAAGGCTTACAGCTGTTTCTCAAACAATTTTTTTTTTTTGGCTGTGACCTTCAGTAAGAAGTGTATTTTACATCCCAATGTTTAAGGCACACACCAAACAAGTTTTACAAAATAATATTTACCCTTACTATGTGAGACTTATTCTGATATGTTCTGCTTCAGAACACTAATACTAGTGTTGACCCATTATACTGATTGCACATCCCACTAACGAACTGAGACATACAGAATAAAACAAACACACAAAACACTGTCCTACAAGATCCTTTACTGAACCCTGCCCTATTCTGTTTATCTCATGTCTCTCCCATCATTCTTCACCTCTGTCTCTATGCCTCTACATTGCCTCAGATCAGTCAGTGTATAACACTGTCTACTGACCTCTAGGATTTCAAGACTTCTACTTGCTTTGCCTGAAATCACTCATCTTACCCTCCCTATCACCAATCCCACCTCCGTTACACACAAATGCGCACACACACACACACACACACACACACACAACAAATCACACTACTGCTACTGGTATTTACCTGGCTAAATCATAGTCACCAATAAGTGTTTGGTTCAACTATCACCACCTTAGCGGTGCTCTTTCCTAATCCACTCCCTTACTCCCATTAATCCAAACTAGGAGCTCCTGTTATAGGTACCCATATGTACCATATGCTCTGGTTTTTCACATTTTTGAGTCCCTAGTGCTTGGCAAATAGTAGACACTCAATGAATGAATACTGATTGAAAGAACAAACAAACATATGTTAAAACACAATAGATATATCTAAAGAGTAAAACAGGAAAGTATTAAGAACTGTATTAGAATTAAGAGTCATAGTATACACTCACCTTGCAATTTCATGTACAGTTCTGGGCTGATTTGCACAGAAATCCACTTTAAGAACCATTGATGACTTAGCCTCCACAGTACCATTAGTTGGAAAAATGACAATGGGTAACCGACCCTGATATTCTGTTTTAAACCGACCTAAGGAGAACAAGAGAAGATAGCTTACATCTGGATTTTACAAAGTTTCATTCACAGTCTGAGTAGGGGACAGACATGCATTATTGAGTCTGTGGTCTACCGTGGACCAAGAAGTCCAGTGCGCGGGTCACCCAATGTATGTGAGCCTGGTGTTAGGTCTCAGTCCTCATCAATAAGTAAAACATGTTGTCTGCTTACTAGTTATAAACACTTAAGCTTAAGGGCTTTGCCTACATTATTCTGTTTAACCCTTATATGATTTTATGATATAGGTTCATTACCTCTGTTTTATCAGTAAAGAGATATAAACTTAGAAAGGTTGAGTGATTTATCCAAAGACATACAACTATTATTATGGATTATATTATTAACTCCAATTCTTCAACCTTCTCTGCATCCTTACACTTAGGCAATCACCAAGTATGTCTTCCTATTCCTTGACTTTGGATTTGATCACATGATTTGGTTTGGCAAATAGCATGTGATTGGACATCAAAACATACCAGCTCTAGGGCCTCCCTGGTAGTGCAGCGCTTGAGCGCTGTGCTGTGCTGCTGTCAGCAGTGGCGACAGGAGTTTGATGCCTGGCCTGGGAGATTCCCACATGGCATTCCAGACCTCTCCTGCCTCGCCCGCTGCTCCCCTCAGCAGTGTATTTCCATCGATCTGCCTGTTCTGCTCCCCCTCTGTCTCTGGTGAACCCTCTCGCTGCCCCACGCCTCTGGCCTATACACCAGCTTGTATGCATAAACAAATAAATATTTTTTAAAAAATGCCAGCTCTAAACCCAGATGTTCTCTTGCACTTTTACCAGGGTTTCTGTTGAGTAGTTGCTCTCTCTTTGGCCTGTGCCCCAAAATGAACATATGTGGAGCAGAGTCACCCAGCAGACTCATAGAACTGCGGTAAGTAACAGAAATCCCCAGCTGCCTCAGCTTGAAGCAGAGCACCCAGCTGAGCGCCACTTAGATCAGTCAAGTTCCAGCCAATCTGCATACAAATGAACAATTAAAAAATAATTGCCTTTTAAAGATATAGAGTTGTGGGATGCTTTATTACATAGAAATAGTTGACTAAGTAGATAACCAATAGAACTAGGATTTTTACTTGGAGGTTTGCGACCAACGGGCGCACATGTATAGCCACTGTCACTTCTCTATATATGAATTAATGCAATTCACACAGGGAAAAGGCATAAGGAATTGGTTTCTAGAATCAAACCGCAAATGTGAAAGAGGCTACAAATTTCATAATCTGAAGCAGAAATGTTTCATAATTTTTGGTAATACTTGGTGTCTACATTAAAGTACAAAGTCTTTGAAATCAGACGCTGACTCTCATTTCAGTGGTCTTAGTGCCTAGCATTAAGTGGTACTCAAAACGTGTCCACCAAGGTCAAGTAGCCAAATACAGGATTTTTAAATATCATCATAAATAAATGTCATCACTTAATATTAACACAAATGGGTATACTGCCAATATAAACAATTTTGCAATTTCCCAATTCAGCTTTAAATCCCACTGAAAGATATTTTCAAAAGTATTCACTTAACTAAAGCATAAGAAACATTAGCATAATAAAAGTACTGAAAATGTAAAAAGATAATAAAACCTTTTTAAAGTATTGAGATGGCCTGATAGAAAAGGAAAACTCAGTAACAAATTTTGCTAATCTACTCATTTTAAAAGTGGTAATGATACAATATTTGAGGTTTATTTTTGTCTCCCATGAAATAAAATCTAGACAATTATATCCATTTTGAATAAGTGGTATTTACTCAGTTCTCTGGAGGAAGAAAACTATGAGTTCAGTTAGGACTGAGTCAGTGAAATAGTTCCTATATTGTAAACACTTAAAACATAATTTGAGAAAAGAATTCAAGTGAATGTTTCAAAAATTTATTCAGGACTAACTCAAAAAAAAAAAGTTTAATCTTCCAAATATGTTAAAGTAGTAGGTATATAAACTGGGCCTCCCTGGTGGCACAGCGGTTAGGCGCTGTGTTATGGAACTGTTGGCAGCGGCGACGCAAGTTCGAGGCCCGGCCAGGGAGATTCCCGCATGGCATGGCAGACCTCTCCTGCCTCGCCCGCTGCTCCCCTCAGCAGTGTATTTCCGTCGATCTGCCTGTTCTGCTCCCCACTCTGTCTTAGGTGAACCCTCTCACCGCCCCACACCTCTGGCCTGTACCCCAGTATTGTATGCATAAATAAATAAATCTTAAAAAAAATACCTTCTTTAAAAAAAGAGTCGTGGGTACATAAACTGTGTCCTATGTTACTTTAATGCCATTAATAACAGTGAAATATTTGACTTCTATTTTTTAATTGCTAATGGGAGCAAGTACATCCTCCTAATAGAAGGGTGTCATTGAAGGAAGGATGTTAAAAATGGAATTTTTGTCATTAAATTTTCATTTCCTTTTAGATATGACACTGGCTAATGTGTGGAGAATGAACTAGAAGGAGATAAGGGGAGACTTCAGAGAAATAATTCAGGTTGGTATAATTACCAGACAAGAGAGGATGACGGCCTGCTGTAGAAACACGCCAAGGAGACGGAGACGGAGAAAAGCAGGATTACTGACATAATTAGGAAGTGAATAAACAGGATTTAATAACTGGTGTCAAGGATCTTGCCAAGTTTCTGACTTGCCCAAATACATGGTGGTGAAATGTAATGAAAAGGAGTTATGGGAAGAAGCTGAGGAGTTTAGTTTTACACAAGTTAAGCTGAAGAAACCTGAAGGGAAAAAAGGAGTCTTATATAGACCTGTGAGGAGTCCCTAAAGTAAGAGTAATAAAAGCATGCCTCCGTGGTGGCGCAGGGGTTAAAGACACAGTGCTATCAAGCTATCACCAGCTATCACTGCCAGGGAGCTGACCCACATGGCGCAGCAGACCTCTCCTGTCTCACCCGCCGCTCCTCTCAGCAGTGTATTTCAGTCAGTCCTCCTGTTCTGCTCCCCACTCTGTCTCTGGTGAATCCTCTCACCTCCCCACTCCTCTGGCCTACATCCCAGCTCTTGTATGCATAAATACATTAAATACATCTTTTTAAAAAAGAGGAATGGAAATGATTGCTAGGGAGGGCATGCTGATTGAGGATCCATGGCAAACCCTAAAGAATACTCAGTTAATGTAGCCTAAAAAGGGGCAGCTGTCCACAAAAGAGAACTGAAGAGGAAGGAGAAAAGAAATAGTTTCAACATCAATAGTGAATATTTATTGAACCCTTAATATATGTCAGAGTGCTAAGTAAGCATTTTCTTAATCATCACAATTAGAGGAGGCAGGCACTATGTTCCTCTTAATGTGTAAGTGAGGCAATGCACATTCAGAAGGAGCCAATTCCTTACCTGGGGCCTCTCAGCCAGCAAACAGTGTAACCAAGTTCTGGGGCCTGGAAAATGTCACACCAGGAGGTGAGTTATTAACCATTGTTTTCTACAGAGGAATGAGGGGTCATAGAAGCCAGCTGTTTTTTTTCTAAGGAGACTGTGGTGGTCAAATGTGTCAAACATTGCTAATATATCCCCTAAGATAAACACTTAGACTTGTCCACTGATGAGACTCCGGAGAGCACATGGGATGTGAGAGTACCCAGGTGGGCTGAGATGAAGAGTCCTTTTCACAAACTAGCATGTTTGTTGAATCTGAGTTACTCTATCTTCTCTAGAGAAGCAATTTAGGCATTTGGGTAGTGACACATGCATTGTTTCCTTGCCTTTGAAATACTTTTAGAAACTATTAAGTAGACTTTCATGTAAAAGAATTTGTAAGATCAAGCAAAAGCAGGATTTTTTTAGGATGCTACTTAAAATAGTCATATACCCAAGGCCATTGTTACTTCTTATGCATTTTTTTTAAATTCCTTGGATCTTAGCATACCAAAGATGTACCAGTCTCCACAAGTCTCCAAATGATTAAATTGTGGAGGCTATTCAGAATGCTCATATAGGATTAAGTAGATGGCTTCTAAATTCAATCACCTTTCATTGAATGCTTAGTGGTACTTTACTAAAACTCTGAGAGATTACTGAGACAAATAAATTAAACAAAGGCTTATTGAAAGCCTGCTATATACTCAACATTGTATTGTACGTGAAAAGTATACCGAGATTCTATAACATCAATTTCTAAGAAAATAAAACTGAAAACAAACAAACAAAAACATATTGAGAAGGAGTGCGTGCTTCTCTGGGTGATTAAGAAGGATTCTGAGGAACACTCCTGGGTTTGGTCCAATTTAGCAAATGTCCAGGTTTATAGATGATCCCAGATTTTTCCTAAACTGTAGACAGAAATGATGTTGACGATCAAAGGAAAGGGTAGAGCAGGCATTGAGAACAAGAGAAAGCTATATGCTTATGGCCAAAAAGTGCAAATAAAGCTAAAAGAGGATGAGTTCTATGGTTGCTGTTCAAATCCAGAAATGGTGTGTAAAGATCATACTAGGAACTTAACAGACTGTTCTATAGCATAACACTGTAGTACAAAAAAATCTATTGAAATATTCCAGGATACTGAGGGGAAGTGGAAAGTAATTGCCATACATTAATAGTATGCTAAAACATTGTTTTTTCTAATCTTCAAAAATGAGACACAGTGGGGCATGATCATACCATAAAATTCATAAGAAAGAACACAGAGTTCAAGTTCACCAGCTCACTACCGCAGTTATCTTTAAGATTGAACCATGTCTTTTCAAAATGAAAAAACAAGTGCTACTTTGCAAAGTGAGGAGTAAAATCAGGACAATCTCATAAAGGGCAAGAAAATGAAGTTCATTCAACAATATTCTACTAAATCCACGGATGGTTACTCCATGGGCTATTTAAAAGAAAGCATGATGAAGTTGTTACGTAGATAAACTTTGGGGTCTACAAAACCAAAAATAATAACCCAATGACGCTACCCCAGAGTGAAAACAAAGCTGTACAAATTATGAATCTGCTGAGTGTGGTTATCTATTGTCCTCTTAACATATGTATATAAATTTGTAAACATTGATCTTTGCCTCTAAAACTATAAAATATTTGTCACATAAAATCTTTTTAAAAGATTTTATTAAATTATCTTTGGTTGCTGAATCTATTTTCTGCATAAGCGTTTTCCTCATAAAAATATAGTGTTATTTTCATAAATATTTATATATTGTGCTTGTACTTAATAAGGATTTTATGACACTTCACAGGTACCTGCTACTGTGAATATAAAATAGAATATCAATTTCGGTAATAGTGGAAAAAATATTACCATTCAATTCCAAGACTGAGAGACAAAGTCAACACTAAGAAAATATATTTCATTAATAGCAATTTGTTTGGGGGCCTCCCTGGTGGCACAGCGGTTGAGCGCTGTGCTGTGGAGCTATCGGCAGCACGTGGTGCGGGTTCGACGCCCAGCCGGGAGTATCCCACATGGTGCCGCAGACCTCTCCTGCCTCGCCCGCTGCTCCCCTCAGCAGTGTATTTCTGATCTGCCTGTTCTGCTTCCCACTCTGTCTCTGGTGAACCCTCTCGCCGCCCCACGCCTCTGGCCTGTACCCCAGCTTGTATAAATAAATCTTCAAAAAAAAATAGCATATTTGTTTGTAAGGTAATTGAAATTAACATTTCACAATACTCGATCATAAGTAACCAAGGGTAATATTCAATATGAGAACTATGTAAACACAAAATAGTAATACAATACTATGAGACAAAGTAGATTGTTTACCTAAAACGTATGGAACTAGGTCTAAATCTTAATTTAACTTATTTTATTAAGTAAAATAATATTAAATATTCAGTTATAATTAAAACCATTTTTTTTAACTTATAGAGATCTTTTATGGACGACAAAACAGTACAAATTGGTGATATTTTTAGAACAAAGGCTATGACCAAAACTTTGAAGGGTTTGGAACAGACAGCAGTTAAGAGAGAATTTTAGAAAATAAAATAATATAATAGAATTCTCTTGGGGGCCTCCCTGGTGGCGCAGTGGTTGAGCGCTGCGCTGTGGAGCTGTCCGAACACGCGATGAGAGTTCGACGCCCAGCCAGGAAGAATCCCACATGGTGCGGCAGACCTCTCCTGCCTCGCCCGCTGCTCCCCTCAGCAGTGTGTTTCTGATCTGCCTGTTCTGCTCCTCACTCTGTTTCTCGCCGCCCCACGCCTCTGGCCTGTACCCTAGCTTGTATGTATAAATAAATAAATCTTAAAAAAAAAAGAATTCTCTCAACTATGTACATATCACTGCTCTAAAATACAATCAGAGAATCTAAAGGACCATATAGTCCATAATCACTTGCCATAAGAGAGTCCATTTTTAATACTGGAGTCAGATCACAAATGAATCTAATATTACAATTCCACTGGCACCAGAAATCCAATCATTTAAAAACCAAAGCGACATGGATGGAATTAGAGGGAATCATACTCAGTGAAATAAGCCAGAAAGAAAGAGAAAAATATCGAATGGTTTCACTTATAACAGGACTATAGGGAGGCCAGGTGGGAGAGAGGCAATCAGTGGGGGGGGAGAGGGGGAGGGGGGAGCTGGAGGGAGGGAAGGGAAAGGGCACAAAATGGAATAGAAAAGAACACAAGGGACCATGGAGATGGATCACGGGTGAATTGGTGGTGGGCTACCCAAGGGGAATGCAAAATGTAAAAGACATAAATAACAATAAAAATATATATTATAAAAAAAAATTAAAAAAATAAAATAAAAACCAAAGCATGGAAACTAAAATGAACAATACAATGAGGAACAATCATGAATTTTACTTGTTTATATGCCAGGAAAAAATCATTAAAGTAACAAACTACTTTTGTCTTAATAATTCCCACTCCTCAATTAGGCAGACCCAGAAAACATCCTCACTTAGGATTTAAGACTTCCCTTATGTATCCAACAGTCTCAGAGAGAAATTCTCCTCTCTGTACAGAGCTAGTTCTCATGGCAGTGTGGCCCTACCATTCCCAGATGGTAACCATCTCATCAGGAGAATGAAAGGATACATTATTTTATGCCTGCTGTATACCATCAATAGAGTACCCATGAGCACACACAATGTTTTGCGGAAATTTCTATTGGGAAATTAGGTCCCAGTAAGAATTCCTAGAGAAATACTCCACTTAGGAGAAGAAAGAAGCATTTATTCTTTCAACAAAAAGTTAGTTAGGGAGTTAATTGTGCTGGGTCTCTCTCATGTATGGAGCTCTACACGTTATCGTTAAATTTCTTTTTTGGAGTTTTCTTACAAGAGACTATGGTGGGAGTTCACGTGTGAATCAGTGGTGGGTAACCTATGGGGAATACACAATAATGTAAAAGATATAAATAATAATAATAAAAATAAATTTTAAAAAATGTTAGGAAGAACCTTCTAGGGACTTCCAAGTTGAATATGATTGAGAAAAAGAACAAATATTGACTGAGGGCCTGTGACAGGTCAAGTAACATATTACAACCTCAAGTACATTTATAACTAGCCATAGTACATTTTATTAGCCACAGTTTATAAATAAAGAATCTCAAATTCAACATCCTTAAACACACTTGCCCCAGCTCACAAAGCTAGTAAGCCACTATGCCCTCATTCTATCTCTGGCTACCCCTGAGAACTATATCACACCCATGGTGCCGACTTCCTTCCCATCCTCAGGAAGATCACCAGTCATCTGAGAGTCAGAATGTGCTAACCGGAATCATAAGGAAACAAATTCATCTTTCATGAATTATTGCCTACCAGTCTTGTACAGTCACTCTATGGAAGGGCCCTCAGCTTTGAGTTATTTCAAATGACAGCCATCTTTTTTTTTTTTTTTACCAATCAGAGAGTCTATTAATACACTAGGCACACATTTTAAAGATTTATTTTTTATTTATACATACAAGCTGGGGTACAGGCCAGAGGCATGGGGTGGCGAGAGGGTTCACCAGAGACAGAGTGGGGAGCAGAACAGGCAGATCAGAAATACACTGCTGAGGGAAGCAGCGGGCAAGGCAGGAGAGGTCTGCCGCGCCATGTGGGATTCTCCCTGGCCGGGTGTCGAACTCGCATTGCCGTTGCCGACAGCTCCACAGCGCAGCGCTTAACCGCTGTGCCACCGGGGAGGCCCTAGGCACACATTTTAAATTACTAACTTTCTAAAAATGTAAGTTAATTTATATGACAAAGTACTTACCTGGAGCTTTTCCACCGTTAATAATATAAACCTCTTTACAATATACTTTACTATTGGAAACCAATGTTCCAAAATCAACTTCCGGCTCAATTTGCAATTGGCAGGATGGAACCAACCTAGGGGAGAAGAGAGGACCACATAATTAATCTCAGCAATTATAACCTCAGTGAAATCTATAGGGGACAAGTAGACACTTTATCTTAACTCCTTAAAAGATACTTCTATTTTCTTACAAATCTACTGGTGGCATATTTTTCAGTAAAATAAATTGTGAAATAAAGACATGAAAATAACATGAGACACAATTTTAGCAAAGAAGTAGGACTTTATGCTTCTAAGTATGCAGTACACCAGAATGTATGCAAATGAAAATTAATCAACAGTTCTATATAATCCATAAATTAAAAGGAAGTCTCAAAGAAAATAATTTTTAAAGTACATATAACCAAATAAAAACAAAATACAATATATAAAAATTGTGGGACACAGCTAAAGTGGTGCTAAGAGGGTCACTGATAGCACTATGTGCTTAAATAAGAAATGAAAAAATATCTCAAATCTAATTTCCAGACTCAAGTAATTTGTAAAAGAGAGTAGTATAATCCCAAACCAAGAAGGAAATAATAAAGAACAGCAATCAAAGGAATTCAAAACGAAACGATCATAAAGTCAGTGACAAAAAGTTGATTCTTTGGGAAAAAAATCAAGTTGATGAATCATTAGCAATACAAAAATAAGTGGAAAAAAGACACATACCACCAACATCAGGAATGTAATAAGGGGTGCAGTCATTCAAAAAAATAAGGTAAAACTCTGAATAATCTCACACTCATAAACTGACAATTTAGAATTAGGAAGAGTTCTTTAAAAACCACAAACTACAGTAACTTAACCAACATGAAAGAAGCAACCTGGATAGTTTCACAGTCGTCAAAGAATAGAAGTCATACTTTATTATTTTTTTTGACTTTAGAAAAGAGGAAAATTTTATTATAAGGATATGTATTTATTTCACGGAAGAAGTCATACTTTAAAACATTTTCAGGCTCACATAATTTCAGTAGAGAATCCTACTGTGTAAAGAAGTAACATCAATTTTAAACAAGTTCTTCGAGAGAACATTTCCCAACTCATGAGAGCACTAATAACCTGATAGCAAAAAACAGAAAAAGACAATACATGCATGCATATAGAGACTACAGACCAGTATCTCTCCTGAACTGATCTTGAACAATAATCCTCCATAAAATGTGCAAAAATATGTGCAAACCAAAGATCTATCAAAAGACAATTCAGATTATACAAGGTGTATCAAAAAGACATACTCAGATTACAGAAAGAAACTATAAAACTCAACAGTAAAAAGCAAACAATCCAATTACCACATTTTTCTGAGGAAAAGAAGGATCATACAGGTATGTATATGAATTAAAAACACTTTTAAAATGAACACTAGCTTTAAAAGGTAATTTTACATTTTAAACAGAACTGTACTTTTTTCAGTATAAAAGAAAATTACATTGTCCTGATCAAATAATTTGTATCAAAGTTAATCTCCAAACAAGTTGCTTAGTTCTGTGTTGCATTTATTATATCTGTTGACATTTTCCAATCATTCTTAAAAAAGCACCATTTTCATTATTTTAATGCCAAACATCTGCATTATTTAAAATTCAATGATGTGAATATGACAATAATTTAAGATTAAATTAAAGTGTGAATACAGGTTCACAACAATACATTAAAATACATTCATCATATAAACAGAGTAGAATGGTATTTACCAGAGGCAGGGGGTTGCAGGAATCGGGGAGATTTTAAAAGCACAAACTGTGAACTAGTACCTAAATAAGTTCTAGAGAGCTAACACACAGCATAGTGATTATAGCCAATAACATTATTATAAAATTCAAAGCTGGCTAATAGACTAGATCTTAACTGTCTCCACCATAATAAAAAAAAAAATGATAATTATATGATAGAAGTGTGAGCTAACATTTTGATGGTAATTATATTGCAATATTATAGATGCATCACATGAACATAGGGTACACCTTAAACTTATACAATGTTGTGTCAATTACATTTCTGTAAAAGAGAAAATTAACATGAGGAAAAGCCACTGAAGAAGTGTAGCAGCAGGGAAGTCAAGAAAATAAAGCCAAGAAGGCAATGATGGTTCATTATGCTGCTAAGAAATGGGGTAAGATAAAGACAGAGGAGTTACCAATAAATTGGCAACATGAAAGAGCTGCTTCACTGGAAAACTCGGGAAAATAGCCCATCTGGTGTTTATTGAACTGAGAATAGAAAATGAGACTGTAGAGACAGCAAAATAAATAAATAAATAAATAAATAAATAAAAGCTTTCTTTAACAAGTCTTGATGTCAAAAGGTACCAAAAAATATGCTGGAATGGAAAGAAAGTAGTCTGTGAGGGGGCTTCCTTGCCCCTCTCTGGCCTGGTTCCACTGGCCTGAGAGCCCCACTTTATTTCTGTTCCTTTTCTCTCTAATAAACTTTTTTCTTTCTCAAAAAAAAAAAAAAAGCAGTCTGTGAGGTAAAAAAAAAGTGATTCTTGAATATTTTTAAGTTATTTTAATAAAAAATATCAGAAAACTTGTCTTCTATGTGTTTTAAAACCACAATTTGTTAAAAATGTGTCCTTCCAGTCCAGCTATAAGGAAACTCTTGATAAAACAAGATACATTAGAGAAAATACAGAGTACTGTTTTGACCCTTATTTTTGTTTCAAGATTGCTCAAAATGATCATAGGAAATATAAAGAATACATACCCCATTAGAGGGATCTCTATTGTTTTATTTCCTATTGAAATAAACAGTTGGTCAAAAGTGTCTTCATCTTTATCAGGATGATATTCCACCATAGCTGTCATCTGAAGGCCAGAAGCAAGTGCTTTATCCAGGTTGGTCAAAACCAGTTTGAACTTCAGTGGAAGAAAAAATATCAAATTACACATCTAATCTCCTAAGAAGGAAATATTGTGTGAGCAATTATAGATAGGAGCGTATATTATTTCAAGAGACCATGAATGCATTTATTTTTTGGCTAATCTATTTCCTCCTTAATTACCTTTATGCTTATAAGGGATCAAGAGTGCATAGCATGGTCTGGGGCAAAGAGAAGTTCACGTGGACATTGGGTTAGTAGCTTTCCCCTCTAACATGTCAGTCTGTCTTTATCAATACAAGAGCGGTGGTTTCGTTTTCTGTACAATTCTAGATACAAACCAAAAGAATGACATCATCTTTCTTCTGACTGCATAAAAATCAGTCATGAAGTACCTCCTGAACATCCATAAGATATTTGTTCATATCCAAGAATTCCTGCTTGAGTTTTAAAAGAAAGTATTTTCAGATATACATTCAATTGTTTAATAAATGTGTATTAAGGTAGTGAAATAGTAAAATGTTCCCTTCATTTTTACAGTACTTGGAGCAGTCAGGTACTTTTTGATTTAAAATATAGGTAATAGTCTCCTGTGATATAATTTTTTATTGCAAAATAAATACATTACTATAATTAAAATATGCAAATATAAAAATGAATAAAGCATCATTCCATTTATATGAAACTCAAGAGCAGACAAAACTGATCTGTGGTGTTAGAAATCAGTCTAGTGGTCATCTCTAAAGGATGATAACTCCAGGTACTGTCAGGAAACTTCTGGAGTGCTGGAAATACTCAATAAATTGATCCATGTGGTAGCTACATGGGCACATACTTATATAGAAAAATCATCACACTTCAAAGATGTAAGCACTATAGTGTACATAAAACAGTACACCAATTTTTTAAAAAGTGTAAAAAGCAGAACATGAAAGTCTTTTATCTCATGGCCCTCCCACTCAGTACCATACACTTTACTATGTACATACAAACAAATATATGCAATTTTAACAAAAGAAATCATAAAATCTTCCCATTTCTGTACATGTAAGTCCAGCTACATCCAATATTATTTATCATTAGGAACATCGCATGAGAAAATTCCATTATTTATCACATATTTAAGACATTCTTATCACCATTTCTATGTCAAAAATCTGAGAACAAGTGGTCATAACAAACTAATTTATACACACGATCTAAAATAACACTGAGGTGAAATTCTATCAACTTTTAAATTAGAAGATGGGGAAAGTCTCTCAGGACTTTAATTTCCCAGGTTTTCAGACCTACACTGACTCTCCCATTAGTTTCTGAGCTGTGTCCTTACATTCCTCACACCTACTGTCTATTATACAGTAGGTACTCAAGAAAAGTTTATTGAAATACGAAATAAGAAACTATCCCACTATCCTACAGTATCTGGAGTAAGCAGGCATTTAGGATTCAAAGAGTACTTAAAAGAGAATCTTATTTTCATAACTCTACAGTATCGTGAAAGGTATATTCTAGGCTGCTAAGGGGAAACACGTGGACCCGTCTTCTCTCTTTTCTAAATCCAGAATGAATAAACACGGAAGGTTCTAGACCGACGTATTCCCACCCAATCTCCAAACCCCAAGCCAAAAACGAAACCATAGAAAAAGGTGAGCACACATCTACACCTAAATCACAGCTCCCAGGAAGCTCAGTCCCACCTCCACCCCCGCAAGAACCCGGTGTCTGCTCCCGGGGACAAAGTAGGCGCCCCGCTGGGGAAGCTTTCTCAAAGTCCTGGCTTCTGAGGTCCTGCTCCAAGTAGCCCAGGTGTTACCTGTGGCTTGATCGGTTCCTGAAACCTGATCTTCTGGTTGCTGCGGCCGAGGTTGTGTACTGTAAGTGGGAGGCGGTACACCCTTCCAGCCTGCGTGTCCATGAATTTTAGCTCCGACGGGGTCACCCGCAGCTGTATCTCCTTTTTTTGAATTTCCATGTCCCAGGGGACTAGGGAGGCCCTCTCGGTCCCCATACCCGTCCTGTAGGTAGCGGGTTAACGGTAGCAAACTTGACCTCCCGAGGACTGGCGCGGACGCCGTCGCTAGGCAACCATTGGTAGCCGCGCGTTTGCCTCAAGCCCGGCCCTCATTGGTACCGCCCAGAGGGCGCGATTGGGCGAAATGAGTGACTGCTGCAAGCTGAAAAAGAGCGGGATCACAGTTACCACCCGAATACCTGGAAAACACTTTACGGCCGCTCAGATCCCCGAGGCTTCTCACTTTACCGTCGCCTGGCGGGATTTCAGGATGGCATTGATGGGGAGGGCATTTTCCTAGACCTCTCTTAAAACTAAGCTTAAATAAGAGTGGAAATGATGTGCCCCAGGCCTATTAAAGCAACAAAATGCAACAGTAACGGAGGAATTCAATGGAAGCAGAGTCAGGATCCCCTAGAAATTCTGCTCAGTGACCTTTAGTCTAAAAATGTAAGGGCAATCCTCTGGGTCTGTGGTTAGAATGCAGATTCTAAACTGTTCACATCTTACAGGTGAATAAATTCCCTAAGGGGACCAGCAGCCTGCTGTCCCATAAATTTCTCATTCGCAAAAGTCATGTGCTTGCATTTTTGACTGAATGTTGGATTTCAAGATCTCACATAAGTTAATCCCCCCCCCCAATAAAATTTGAACTTTTGAATGTTTGAGCAGCGGCTCCAGCTCTGCAGTGCCCAGATTTCTAACCCGAGGAAACTATGAGATAGCAATTTGTATTGTGTTAAGTTGCTGTTTGTGGTGATTTGTCATTCAACAACAGAAAATTAATAGTGTATTATTAGTGTTTTTATTTTTGTTACTCTCTTAGGTAAGAAATGTGTGCATGCAGTTTAATTTTCATTTTCTCTTATTATGATAGAAATGAACATCTTTTCATTCATTTACAAGTCATACATATATCCATTTTCTATCTCCAGTCTGTTCATAGTTGCTTTCTTGGAATGTTGATCTATTTCTTACCAATTTATATGGTAGTAAGGGAGTTAGCTTTATCCTATGATGGGATTTGCAAATGTGTGTGTGTGTGTGTGTGTGTGTGTGTGTGTATCTGTCTTCCTCCGTCTTTTTAAATTTACTTTTCTAAGCATTGTGTTAATCAAATATGTCATTTAATTTTATGACTTCAGAGTTCATAAAGTATTCGTATCTGTTCATAAAAAGGCCTTCCTCATGCCAAGATTATACAAAAGTTCTTCCATGGTTTATTATGGTGCTTTAACTGTTTTGTTTTCAACATGTACATCATTTATCCATGTGAAATCTATCCTGACAGAAAAGTGGAATATCGATCCAAACTGCCCCAGCATCATTTATTGAAAAAGTTAGACAATCTGAATTTCAAAATATGTTCCTTCAAAAGTTATACATAGTGCTTGGTTAGCTGCACTTAACAACTGGACATTAATTCTCTTGATAACACTTTCTCTTATTTTTTCTTTGGGAATTTCTTATTGAGATTCAACACTCCTATCAAATACATTATCACCTTGGTATACTGATTTACCTAATTTTTCTCTTCTACTTTTATTCATAATTGCACTTCTCTGCTGATTTAATATATCTAGGTAATTGTTCCAAATTATTTTTATTAATTATTACTACTATTAATTTTCACTGATTATTTTCAGCATGACCTGAATTTCTGCCTTTTCCTTTGGCCTACATTGTCAATTCCATTTTCTTCATTTTTCCCTTTAAGTTTATGCTTTTGCTTAAGTAGAAATTGTCATTTCTTTCTATCCATTAAGAGTACAGTACTTGGTTGGTGAACCATATAACACCAGTGTTTTAGACAGAGCTAGTTTGATAGTATAGGCTTTTGTATCAAATTTTATTAGGTTATAAGATAATGATGTCTACTGAGTTATAAAATGCATCTACCATCAAATCAGGAGCTGATAAATGTGACTGGTTGATGGCTGAAATCAATGTGAAAGACAGTCCCAAGGCGGTGATTATGAAAGCTACTATTCAACGAATGGTTCAAGAATCTTTCATTCCCCAATTCATTTACATCTCTATATGCACTTTATTTCCTGTTTGACCCCAGTGAATCCCAGAACCCCTTTGGTATTACTTAAAATAAAATGTAAAAATCTGTTTATCTGTTTCCAAGGGGCTTGTGAGACTGGCAAAATAAATGAGACCATTTAAACTCCCTTCTATAAGCAAAGGGGAGGAAAAACATGTAAAACAGGTAATGAAAACATCTTTTCAATTACAGGTTCTATAAGATATATATATATATATATATATATATATATATCTTTGCTTATAACTTGATGTATTCATTTTCAGTATGCTTTCCTTATCTCTGAGTTTGTAAGTAGCCGATTTTTCATAATAAAGAGCAAGTTGTTAAAGGGATTCTAACGTTTTGAAACTGAAATGTGACAGGGATTCTTGCAATTATAGTTTCTGGGCCAAGCATGGGGAGGTGAGGGTCAGAACGGGAAGGCTTAGTTCCTGTTTGATAGTTGAGAAAGTATAACTTGTCCTGTGCATGCAACTCCATGATATAAGTCAACACTGGAAAAACTCTTTTTCAACCTTGTTAAGTAATAGAAACTCTCCTCTGGCCCCTTCCACGAAGGAGCTTTTCAAAGTTGTCTTATTTTGTCTCTTCCTCCAAAAAAAACAAAACAATAAAAAACTCTCCTACTCCACCTTCTCCTCCTTATTCCTCTTTTCTTCCAGCTTAATCCTCAATAAACTCTAAGACAACCAGATTTACATGCAGTTTCCACAACTGGTAGACATTTCTTTTACATCAATGAAATTTTAAAAAAGGAAATTCCTGTATCTATGACTTATTTGATGTAATTGTGAAGGGATGCTATAACATACACATACAAACTTATACAAATAAGTGTCAGTAAAACTGATAATCTGTCAATGTCAACATCTAGTTATGATAACATACTACAGTTTTGCAAAATGCAAATTTTGCATTGAGGAAAACTGGGAAAATATTACACAAAATATCTCTGTATTACTACAACTGCATGTGATCTACAATTAATACAAAATTTTAATTTTGAATGACATTTTTAATAAATCCAAATAAATAATTTTTATGGAATTCTCTATCCCCCTCTACCCCCTATATTACCATTGGGATATCTGCACAAAGTATACATGAGATATAAAAATACGATTTTTTAAAAACCTCATTGCATCTGTTAACAATACTCTTTATTTGTTAACAATACTCTTGCTAACCTTACTCATTGCATTTGTTAACAATACTCACGCTTTACTCAAAATTCTAAATCATTCATTTTTGTTGTGTATTTAAAAGGGGGATTTACTTCATGTATAGGAGTGTAATTCAGCCAGGCAGTGAGAAGAACACATAAAATTCTGCAGAGACAGCGCACCCTGTGCGAATTTACTCAATAAATTTGTGCCAGCAAGGCAGATTGATTATCTTGTTTCCAGTCGTTTCAAACGACCCCCACTATATTTATAGCTAGATCTAAGTTGTCTGTTGTTTTCTTGTGGAAATGTAAATAGCTAGTGAGTGCTCTCTTGGTTGACCTATGGAGCAGGAAAATGTGAAATCAGCAATAAAGGACCCGATTTATTTCTAGCTGTAACCCTTCCTTTCCTATACAGCATCAGGTTTGGGTACAATCAAAACTGCAGATGGGCAGTTGTATTTAGTATCCATGGCTGGTTTGTTTACTCTAAATCACTTAACCTAAAGACCCCCTTTCTTGTGGGGTATTCACATATCTTCTTGGCCAATGTACAGAGTTGTGCTTCCCTATATAATAACCACTAGCCATGTGTGACTACTTAAATTAAAACTTAAATTAATTAAAATGAAGTGAAATGAACAATGTAGTTCCTGCATCACAATAGCCACATTTTAAGGGCTATATAATATAACCAGTTATAAATGTTCTCATATTTCATGCCTCTATAATTCTGCTATAACAAATTATTTCAAAATAATTCTCTGACAAGAGAAGGACTTGACAGTGGTAAGTTCAGTTCATGTTAAATGAAAACTCAATTGATTTGCCCAATAGGGCAATAAGCATAACTAGAGCTGAAGGTATTCTTTATATTATTTACCTCTTCATTTTGCTTTTTAAAAATTCAGGCTGTTAGTATGGAATTTATGAGTATAACATAAAAACTTCATACAGTTTTATATTATATATAATATATAGTGTTATATGTGTGGTTATATGTAATATATATGATATATATGCACATAACTAGTTACATATCTCTCCCTCCCCCTTCCTCTCTCTCTCTCTATATATATATATATATTTTATATATATATTTTTTTTTATATATATATATATAAAATACATATTTGAAACTATCAGTCCTGGTATGATCTTAGAGGTTTATGTAGACCAGCAATACTATTATGCTTCCTTTTACAACTCTTGAAATATTTGTCATTTGTTCTTATTTTCTTCCTCCTACTTTTAGACTCTGACCAAGGAACCATGGAGGAAAAACACGGCCCCTGCCATCCCAAAGTTGACTAGAACAAACCTGTGGCCCATGGGATTCTGTGGATGTGACAGTGTATGGCTTCTAAGGCTCGGACATAAATGACAAGGTGACTCTTCCTTGTGCTCCTGAGTGGCTGGCTATGGGAGAGGTTAGCAGGCATATTTCAAAGACTTATAAACAGCCCTATGGAGAACCTTATGAGAACAGGAACTGAGGCCTTTTCCTAGGAGGCAGTATCATTTTTCCAGCCATGTGAATGAGTCACCTTGGAATCTGATCTTTCAGTCTATCACAAGGCTTCAGATGACAGAAACTCTACACTATTAATTCCTGAGTGAGATGTCCTAAGAGACCCTCCACAAGAAGGAACGACCCTAGCCATTCCCAATTTCTTTTTTTTTTTTTTAAGATTTATTTATGGGCCTCCCTGGTGGCACAACGGGTTAAGTCTCAGCCTAAGAAACTATCCGCAGCCACTGCAGTACTGAGTTCGATCCCCAGCCAGGGAGAGTGCCATATGGCACAGCAGACCTCTCTTGCCTTGCCCATTGCTCCCCTCAGCAGTGTACTTAAGTTGATATGCCTGTTGTGCTCCCCGCTCTGTCTCTGGGGAGCACCACCCCGCGCCTCTGGCCTACACCCCAGTTCTTGTATGTATAAATAAATAAATCTTTAAAAAATATATAAAGTTTTATTTATTTATGCATATAAGAGCTGGGGTGTAGGCAAGATGTGTGAGGGGGCGGTGAGAGGATTCACCAGAGACAGAGCGGGGAGCAGAACAGGCAGATGGACAAATGCACTGCTGAGGGGCGCAGTGGGGGAGACAGGAGAGGTCTGCTGCGCCATGTGGGAAGCTCCCTGCCCAGGATGAACTCGTGCTGCAGTGGCTGCAGATTCCTTCATAGGCGGAGACTTCACCCATTGCACCACCAGGGAGGCCCCTATTAACACATATTTTTGTACAAAAATGTGTACATTATTGTTTTTTTTTAACCAATGCATAGTGGTTATCTTTGGAGTATACATTTATATCTAAACCATCATTTTGATGGTGCTATATTATTCAGTTTTAAAAATATGCCCTAATATATTTTCTACCATGTAAAATATTAATTCTCTTTTTGGACATTTATGTTGTCTTCGTCTATAGTGTTATCTGTAGTATTATACCAGTAGAACAACTTTTTATTGGCATTTGTTTTCATAATTATCTATGTATTTTCATTATGATTAATTTCTCAGAGCTTGAGAAGGAATGACATTCACACATTTTTAATGGTGAGAAACACTGAAATGTATTCTCATGAAGGCTATGGGGTAAGGATATATCAGTGTTTGTTCCTTAAATGTTCCCTGATACTCTGGCATTATTTATTAATTAATTCTCAGTATCTGAAGTGACTTAAAATGATTCCTTTATGATACACTGAAGTTTAGGTGGGCCTATTTATATAATCCAAATTAATTATGTGCTTTCGATCTATCAATTTATTTAAATCCTGGTATTTCCATTTTGTTTTGAATGACAGCAACTTTTTTTTTCTACATTGTTGTTGAAGCAATTATTTTTTTTCTAATATATATTTTTATTGTTATTGATATCTTTTACACTTTGTATTCCCCTTGGGTAACCCACCACCAATTCACCCGTGATCCATCTCCGTGGTCCCTTGTGTTCTTTTCTACTCCATTTTGTGCCCGTATCCTCCCCCTCCCCCCACCCCCCAAGTGTCTCTCCTATTTGGTTTCCCTATAGTCCTATTATAAGTGAAACCATTCTATATCTTTCTCCTTCTTTCTGGCTTGTTTCGCTGAGTATGATCCCCTCTAATTCCATCCATGTCGCTGCAAATTGTATGTGTTTATCTTCTTTGAATGCTGAATAGTATTCCACTGTGTATATGTACCACATCTTCTTGATCCAGTCGTCTATTTTTGGACATCTGGGTTGCTTCCATACCTTTGCTATTGTGAACAGTGCCGCAATGAACATACGGGTGCATGTATCCTTTTGGATTAGTGTTTTTGTGGAATGACAGCAACTTTATACTGGAACAAAAAACACCTCAAAACATCCATTACACAGATTTCTTGACTCCTACCCATTTGCTCATCTATGTGAAACAGATGAACTATAGAATAATTTTTCCTGCTCTACGAAAAGAGGTACTTCATGATTTTGAATTGGGATGACTTTACACACACACACACACACACACACACACACACACACACACACACACACGATTTTGGGGAAAACTGATAGTTTTCCCATTCAAGAAATTGCTTGGTTTTCCATTTAAGTTTGCCTTTATATGCATAAGTATTGTGAGAATACTTTTCCATTTTTCTTTTTAATTAGTTATTGCTAATGCAAAACTTTAGTTTTATTTATTTCCATTTCATCTTCTATCTGGTTCCCTTGTTGAACTTCTCTGATTACTTCTACTACCATTTTCAGTTATTCTTCAAGGCTTTCCAGTAAACAGTTTATCAATCTCATAAAACGGTAATTGATAAATGTTTATTTTTATGTCAAGCACTTATGCATGATGATGAAGCACTTATGCAAAAGAAGATAATCATCTTTTTACATGGTTAGAACATCCAGAATTATTGTGAATTCACGTGTTAATGTTAGACATTCCTGTAATGAAATGCTTATGATGTTTCATAATTACTATGTCAACTGAGGAACCACATAAACCAGTAATCCCACTTCTGGGTATTTTTTTAAAGACTATGAAAAAACTAACTCAAAAGACATAGGCAGTCCCATGTTCCTTGCAGCACTATTCACAATAACCAAGTTATGGAAACAACCCAAGTGCCCAATAACAGATGAATGGATAGAGATGAAATACTAGTCAACCATAAAAGAAAGATGAAATTTGTGACAACAGGGGAGGATTATGCTAAGTAAAATAATTAAGACAAATAGTGTATGATTTCTGAAAACAAAAATATTTAGACTCTGAAAGCAGAATAATGCTGACCAGAGGAGAAGGAATGGGGAAAGAAATGAGTAGAAGGGGCCAAGTGGTTGGTGGATATTTGATGGTGGGCATGGTGAAAAAACCTGATTTTGGAACCTATATAGTGTTGTAAACGAATGCTATTTCAATTTTAAAAAATAACGAAATAGAAAAAAAATGGAGAAATTTATTAACACTGAATTACTACAATCGGTACCCAGTCCTCCTCATCTCCCATTCCAACCTCTATTCCACTCTTACTCAAACCATTCTTGCAAAAGTCAGCAAGGCACATCCAATGGACACTTTTCTGTCCTTGTGCTAATGGAATTTATTTACTACAGTATCTGATACCACTGACCTTTTCTATGATTAGTAAATGTCCTGCTGTCTGGACTTCCCCAATATCTGTTGGCTCCCATTTCCTTCTATTTCTTTGTCCTCAAGGCTCTTCTTCCATTCATCCTAGGTCTTTTTCCAATTCACAAGAGATGCTCTCTGTGTTTTCTCATCCACTCACAGGCTTCTGGATCTGACCCTACAAGGTTTCCACCTCTGAGTGTGTTCAGGAGCACTACAAGTAAATACAAAGTCTGCAATCTGTACTCCCTTTCATCACATGCACCTCCAAGCCTGTCTCAGTGGCTCTTGCCCACAACTTTTGTGATAAATGTTTTAGAAACCCCAAGATTGGGATTCAAGATGGTCAGTCCATACGGATCCAGTCAAATGCTTTTATTGCAAGTTTCAGGATCTCATTCTTTTCCCATCAGCACCCAAATGTTCACATGAGAAACTTTGCAAACCGGTGACTTAAACTGTTATTACAATTCACTAATCAAAAACACTTAAATCTTGCATTCGATTTTCAGCAACATCAGCCCTGTGACTATAAGAAGAATCTCTTTTAGGGCTGACAAGAAACTGTGATTTTTGGAATATAAATTGAGCTGGGATTTTACAATCTTGAACTTGTCATTTTCTTTTTGTAAGGACTCAAGTGACCTCGAAATAATCTATTTCCCATCACAGTCCTTTCGGTTGTCATTACTGCCACAATAAACAAGTGCAGCTACTTGGGCTCCCAAGGCACAAATTTCACCTGGCACTTCATCACAATCAACAACAAGTGACAGCTTGATTAATCATTAGGTCATCACATGCTATGTTTTACTAACATCCCATTTCCTATTGGCATGGGGCTCAGCACTGTGCCCAAGTCCAAAGACAGGACCAAGTCAAAATCCTATCTTTGACAGTCTATCTCCTTGGACAACTACTGGTACTAATTGTGTATCCGCAATTAGTGGATCGAACCAAGATAGAGAAACAACACAGTAATTTGAACCATGAAAGATTAATATAAAGAATTATTAACTCTAATGGGATTGCTGTGATGATGGATTGGCTAGTAAGAAGGAAAGATAACTAACGAATATAGAAATAGCCAATATACGAGCAGCCACCATTCTAAAGCTAAGAACATGCCAGGAAGATGCTTCTCCTCCCACGAATGCGATTCAGACTTTTCTGTTTCACTCAATGGCGGAGAAGTTGCTAGGGTACCTCATTGGCAGAATTTGCTAGAAATATCTGGGAAAGTGAGGAGCAAAGTACTTCTTCATGGGAAGGTGTCCCATCAAAGACATTTTACCACAAAAGTGCTTGAGGGAGGGCGCCAGGTGAAGCTACTTACTGCAGTTTGCTGCTGGCGGTCATATACTCTAAGAGATGAGTCTTGGAGAAACCACCCTTGTGGTAAGAGACCAGTGTTGGAGAAAGTCTTACTTGCCCAGCCAGCACACTGGAACCAGGAAGCAAAATGCTTCCTCTTGCAATATACCTCTAGCGCCCTCTATTGACAAAAACCTCTGTATGTAGGCTACGGAAGGAAAAATATTTAAAGAGCCCAGTTTCATTTTCGCAGAGCAGTTCAAAAGCGTGCATTTGGAACAGAAAGGCAATAAATTTATAACAGTGTAGAACATATAAAATAGAATTAATGCGAATATTTTCTTCCAGTATGCTTCTGTTCCTAAAACATTGTTTTGAGTATTTTTTCACTTTGAAAAAGTTAAATTTGTAGACTGTCAGAGTCATATACTTTTTCCTTTATAATTTATGTGAAGTTATACTATTTAAAAAGAATTTCTTTTACCTGACAATTACAAAATTATTCAACAAATTCCTTTCTGTGCATCTTAAGCCTAATTATGGTGTTAATGATTATAACACAAGATTCAGATTTAATCCCTTCAAACTATTTAAATTCCTTGTGTTTCAATACAGGGGTAATGATACTGACCCATAGGATTGTAACGGAGGCTAAAAGGTTAGATTGGTCTCAGACCCTAAGTACACACAAGAGAGGAAAAAAACTTATGTAAGCTATTCTCTGAGACTTTTACAGACACAGCAGAGCCTGGAGTCTTTTTTTTTTTTTTAAAGATTTATTTATTTATACATACAGCTGGGGTACAGGCCAGAGGCGTGGAGTGGTGAGAGGCTTCACCAGAGACAGAGTGGGGAGCAGAACAGGCAGATCAGAGATACACTGCTGAGGGGAGCAGCTGCCCCAGGCAGGAGAGGTCTGCCGCACCATGTGGGATTCTCCCCGGCTGGGTGTCGAACTCGCGTCGCATGCTGCCGACAGCTCCACAGCGCAGCGCTCAACCACTGCGCCACCAGGGAGGCCCTAATTATTATTTGTAGTAAAAGTTCACATTACTATTATTATCACCAAATTTATAATATATGCATATAATTGAGCATTTTGTATTTTTCACTCAAAATTACATTATAATATTATAATATTTTTATATATTTTTATATAATATATATTTATATTTTTTAATTTATAATTTTTTATAATAAAAGTTCTCCTACATGTATTTGTTTCATTTCATTGTTTTAAAATTATTTTTTTCAAACACTGAATTCCATAAATTTCATGATATATCTACATTAATTAATTTCAATAAAAGGAGAGCCAAAACAATGGAACCCATTACAAACAAAAATTTTGAGTGTTTTTTTTTAAATATCATCTTGATGTTTTAAAAATATACCTAAAAACTATAAGACAATAGGTTACCCCAAAATTCTATAAAATTCTTGCCCTATCTTATATACTCACAATGGTTAAATTATATTTTTCACTTTGTACTAACAATTTGAACATGGTCTATCCTCGGATACAACTTTAACATTTTTGCTTTGAAATCTTTGCCATAGCAGAAACAACCCAGATGCCCAAAAATAAATGATTGGATCAAGAAGATGTGGTACATATACAAAATGGAATACTATTCAGCATTCAAAAATGATAAACACATGCAATTCGCAGCAATCTGGATGGAGCTAGAAGGGATCATGCTCAGCGAAATAAGCCAGAAAGAAAGAGAAAAATATCGAATGGTTTCCTTATAACAGGATTATAGAGAAACCAAACAAGAGACACCCAGCAAGGGAGGGGGAGAATAAGGGTTCAAAATGGGGGAGAAAAGAGCACAAGGGACGATGGAGATGGGTCACAGGTGAATCGGTGGTGGGTTACCCAAGGGGAATACACAGTGTAAAAACTATAAATAACAAGAAAAAGAAAAAAGAAATATTTGCCATAGCACAGACTCTTGTATTGGATCACTCAGCTATCTTTTGGATATACCAGCTTGGCTAAGCTAAAGTCCCAGTTACTTAAATACTAATAGAGGCATTTTTACAAAGCTGTGTTTTACATGTGACTTAATTCTATAATCAGCTGATTTTACATATGTTAAACGATAAAACATAAGCGGAAGGGGCCTGAATCAATCAGTTGAAAGGTCTTTAAAGTTGAGCTGAGGCTTCTTTGAAGAATAGGCTCTGCCTGAGTATAGAAGTTTCAGTTCATGCCCTAGGGTTCCATTGTGCACTTCCTGATGTCCAGCCCAGCTGATTTTGAACTTGCCTAACTAGTAAGCCAATTCCTTGAAATAAATCTCTTAACAGTCACTCCAATTGTTTCTGCCTGTCTGGTTGAACTTTCACTGATCTTTCTTTTTTATAGATATTTTACATCTTAAAAACATCTACTCAAAAGAAAAATCAACTGCAATCTGCTAGACAGAGAAGTTGGCACTTACAATGACAGGAAAGTAGACAAAGCTGAGTCTAAATAAAAAGTATTTAGACAAATTAAAAATAATAAAACACTCTTTGAGGCACATTATGCATATTCCCAAATTCACTAAATTGCATGCATTAAAATACATGCAGTTCTTTGTACTTCAATTACATTTTAACAATGTAGTTTTTAAAAACCTAATTTTGTCTTCATAGAAGAAATATAAATACCATGGTAGAATATTAATAAAACAGGGGAATAATATTTTCATTCTAACATGACCACTGTTAGCATCTCTCCCTGTGTGCTTCTGTGTGTATGTGAGTTGTCATCGAAGAACAAATATAATTTCCTCTATTCAGATCATATTTGGACTTCAGTTCTAGGAAAGGTCAAATGGGTGTGTTTCTCTCTGCTCTTTCCACTAAATGCAGCTAAAAACCCTATACACAAAACAAACATAGTATGTATGTATGTATTCATGGAAAAGATAAATGTGCTTGGGTCCTTTCACTTGGAGAACAGCATGGTAGGGAGTCCTCCGGATTTTGTTTTCTTCTTGCCTCCTACGTATCCCAGACAGGAGACTGGAGAAGTTCACAGCCCAGAAAAGCAAATAGAGACAGGCAAAATAGCTACAATAAAAACTGCTTTCTATAGCTTAAGGACCAAAAAGGGGATAAAAAGGAGGCCAGTGATGATGTCGATGAGCTCTACATTGGAGGTTGACTATGAAGATTAAACAAAATAGTAGAGAAAAGACACCTATAATCATCTCTGCCACACAGTAACTCTCAGTATGTGTTTCTTTATGCTGCTTGAAAATTTTGTATAAAAGCCTTTATAGTCATATACAAAATTGAGAAAAGTAAAGAAGCGGTGAGGGATGGGGCATCATCGTTTCCATTTGAGCCAGTCATCAAAAGCAACTTGGGAAATACATTAACTGTGATTTAATGCATGAACTTCTAGCATCAGACTGACCCAGAATCAAGTTCTGCTTCTGATATTCACCATCTGTGACTTTGGGAAAAATCACTAAACTTCTCTAAGCCAAATCTTGTTTCTTCATCTGTATTGGGGAGTAATAGTAGTGGCTCCATCTTGAAGCTGTTGTGAAGATGAAAGAGACGTTGCCCAGAACTGAAGCGGAGTGACAGCTCTACAATGATATCTACTTTTATTACTTTTATGTGACTGCTATCAGTGCTGTCCTTTATTTCCAGAATATAGTCCAAGACTTGAATGTAACAGTATTCTGCAGAACGTTTTGAATCTTCTAACCAAGAGAAGAAATGTTTCTATTACTTTAGTGCTAGTCTCTTAATTATATTAAATAATATTTCTAAAATAGCAAATCCTATTCTTCAGTGACTTTCTTGGCTCCATTCCATGTGTTTATTCCTAACGTTACCTCTTGTATTCAGTTCTTGTTCTTTACAGCTTTGGCCTAATCAATGGCAAATGCCTTTTAAATATTTCCCCCAGCTTCCAAAGTCAATGAACTCAGATGATGAAGAGCAGGTTGGGGTTGGTTGTGAGTATCATCATTTTTCAGTGGAGAGGATTGACTGATATCAAAATCAACTCTCTAATAACTGATATCCATGTAACCAGCTTCATTCCTCTCACATCTGATCTGTTTCCATAGCATATTTGAGTAACACAGTATGTGTACACTGTATGTTGTTGATGGGACTGTGGTAAATGTCTCTTTTCTCCTGTTACTGAACTAGGCTTTCCCCACCCCCGCAAAATAAAATGCTTTCAATTGTGTCTTTATAGGCTAATCATAGTGCTTTTTTCAGCCACTCACTATTTGTCAGGCATTGTGTCATTATATCCTCAGATATGAATAGCTCATATCCATTTCAATTATGAAAAAATTGTCACTTGGAGATGTAGCACCACTACAAGGGAGGAATCTAAGATTCAGTGCCACGTCTTTCTGTTCAAAATGTCAAATAAGTGATTACTATTCCCTGTGTATATGGGGCATTTTCTTAGGTTTCCTGCATATTACCACAAATGCATAAGACACAATCTTTGTATTATTCCTACAGTTGTTTTGAAAGCAAATTGTCCCTAACTAAAGTAAACTGGAGGGTCTCCCTGTTGGCACAATGAGTTAGGTCGCAGCACTATGAAGTTATTCAGAGCCACTACAGCATGAGTTCAATCCCCAGCCAGGAGATTCCCACATGGCACATCAGACCTCTCCTGTCTCGCCCGCTGCTCCCCCCAGCAGTGTATTTCAGTCTATCTGCCTCTTCTAATCCCCACTCTGTCTCTGGTGAATCCTCTCACCCCACCCCCAAACCTCTAGGCCTACACCCCGGCTTGTGTGCAAAAATAAATAAATCTTTAAAAAAAATAAACTGGAAATACTCAGAATATTTAGTTGTTACTGTGTGTGGTATTTTCCCATTATCGCAGAGGGAAGAAAGAGCCCAGCTTATCAGAGATGATCAAATGAAAAAGGTGGAGTTTGGACAGGATGTGGACAGTGGGGGGAAGCGATTAGGCAAATATTTAAGCAGTTCTAAAAGTGGAATAGGTAGAAGCAACTTGACAATGAGCTTGGTGGCAATAAATATTAGGGGCAGAGAAATGGAAAATGAATTTAATTAGGAAGTATTGTGCACTTAATTGCCATAATTGGTTACTAAACATCGGGGAGCGATTTCAGTTACTTGAGCAAGGGACTGAAAGATTTATAATATGTTTTCAGAAAATTAGGTTGCTAGCAAAGTATTGGAGAAATAGAGCAGAAGAGAACAGAATGTCAGGGATACTTGCAGAAACTATTATAATAAACTGGTTGGTTACCATGGTGATGGCAAGGCAAGGAGACATCCTAGAGTCACGATGGAGTGCCCTGCGTGGTCCCCTTTCTCACCAATCCAGTGTTATTGTTATAGGTGAACATCCTGGGTATTAATTTGATATTAATATATATGTAAAACTCATTTTAGGATTTTTTTTTATAATATATATTTTTATTGTTATTTATGTCTTTTACATTTTGCATTCCCCTTGGGTAGCCCACCACCAATTCACCCGTGATCCATCTCCATGGTCCCTTGTGTTCTTTTCTATTCCATTTTGTGCCCCTTTCCTTCCCTCCCTCCCCCCACCCCCCCACTGATTGTCTCTCTCCCACCCGGCCTCCCTATAGTCCTGTTATAAGTGAAACCATTCGATATTTTTCTCTTTCTTTCTGGCTTATTTTGAAAAACGAATCCTTATCTTTCATGTTACAAAGTGCAGCAATCATTTGCTTCCAAAGGGTGCTTTTTTTTTTTTTTTTTGAAATATGGGAACCAGAGATATTTCTGTATGCCTGTGCATTTCTGATCAACCAAAATTGTTCCAGTTGTGTGTTTTGGGAAAGAAAACCAAAACTCTTAAAGGAGAACAATTCTCTAATAACTGTAAATAGTGCCAAAAAGTTTTGCTTTTTAAAAGCAGAATTTGGCTTTTTACTTCCCTAAATCCTATCAACCCCAGTTCCTTCATGTGACACCCCATTTATGTTCTAACTATGATTTCTCTAATATTAAATATAAAACTGTGCCTTTTCGGGGCCTCCCCGGTGGCGCAGTAGTTGAGCGCTGCGCTGTGGAGCTGTCGGCAGCGGCGACATGAGTTCGACGCCTGGCTGGGGAGAATCCCACATGGTGCGGCAGACCTCTCCTGCCTCACCCGCTGCTCCCCTCAGCAGTGAATTTCCTTCGCTCTGCCTGTTCTGCTCCCCACTCTGTCTCTGGTGAACCCTCTCACCGCCCCACGCCTCTGGCCTGTACCCCAGCTTGTATGTATAAATAAAATAAAATCTTAAAAAAAAACTGTGCCTTTTCACCCCCAGATTCACAAGAGTCTGAGGGTAAACACAGTATCTTAAGTAGCACAGAAGACCACTTACATTACCCTTCCTCTTGTAATTGAGGATTGTAGGTCTATAATTGACTTAGAATTTCTTCCAATCGCACCTAGTGGGGTGTTTTTCTTTTCCTTTGGGTTATCCTGCAGCACCCACCATTTTCTTCAAGCATGCACCGATAACTGATGACACCCCTGTTCTGCCATTTTCTCCTCTTGTAATCAGGCTCTGAAGTGAGTCTCCCCTCTGTGGGGTCAGTCTCCCCAAAAGGTTTCGATAGGTTTTTCTCAATATGCCCAGAGTAGGGCTTTTCCAGCAAGTGTCACTTTGGTATGGTGAACTAAAGTTTGAGACCTTGTGAGCCTTGGGGAACTTCTTACTATTATTTAAAAAATGCAGATTGTTTTGAGTTGAGAGCAGTGAGGGCCCTTGAGGCTGAAGAGAAGCTTCTGTCTTAGCCTGAGTGTTCTTCACCTTTCCCTAATTAAGAAGACATCATCACTTCTTAAGATTCTGATTGAAGAAGCAATCGCTGCTCTCCGATTTATGACCTGGAAGGATGTCATTGGGGGGCGGGGGTAGGGGGGTGTCTCATCCAGTAGCAGGTTTACCAGTGAACATATCCTCTCTCTGTCTTATAGAGTCTCATCTTCACTCTCACAATAAAGCTGAAGTCACCCCCTTCTTGTTTGCCGTGTGAGGTCTCCCCCTTTCTGTGCCCGATGCCTCAGCTCCCTGCCCAGACTTAATATCCCTGGTATGCCCCATTGTTCTTTAGTATTTACAAGCATGCAAATTCCCCCCATGTGTGATATTATATTGTGGCCTTTTCCCCTACTAATCTGTCTGATGGTCATTTTTTCATCTGTCTAGCCTTAGAAGAAACCAGATGGAGTGGGGGTATTTTCCCCTGCACCCTGAAACATTCCAACTCATGATGAGAGCTTTGGTGTCCCTTCCCGTGTCCTTTGCCTTATAGATGCAGCCCTTACCATGAATATTACCCTAAATGGGAGCAGATATACTTTCTTCCCACTTTGACTGAACCCTGTTATACTGGCTACAGAGCAGGAATGCCTTACATTCCCAGGGCTTTCAAGAATTTTAGAGAGGTGATTTTTACTTTTCATTCTCCCTTTATTTCCCTTCCTTGGATCCCCACAGGGACCAGCACACAGGGAAAGCATAGTCTATATGACCCACACTGAGTTCTATCTAAATCTCCAACCCCTTCTAAATCTGAGCTATTGTTCTTGAATTGAATTTATGTGGCTAGAGTTTCACTTCCTTTAGAAAACTTGTTCTCAGAAGTTTCTTAATTCTCATGTAAATAGCACAATGTTTGGCAAGCCAAACACCTAGGGTGCACATGGCTTAGAAAATTCTCAAGCTGAGAACCCCTGCTACATAAAGATATAGAATTTTTCTTGTAATAAGCTTCAGACAGTGAGTGCATTGGAAACTAGCTTCTTTAAGCAAACCAGAGCAAAGGAGCAGCAGGAAGGAACAGGGAAAACATCTAGGAGGATTTTTCTCTCTTTTTGAGAAATTCTACACCGGTATATGTTTTTGATTTAAAGCATGCCTCAGTCCTTTAATAGTCCATACCAGAATAAGCATATCAAATGCCATTTTTAGATGAATTTTTCCTATTTAACAAAGTAATACCACAACTTACTTGTTATTGTTCATCATTAGGTTTACTTACGAAGCAATATCAAGATCACCCATTCTTGCATATGGTCCTGAATCCATCCAGATTTCCATTACTGGTCTTTTGCAGAGATCTGAAGGGAGAAAATATGTCTCTTTAGCTTAAGGATTATTTTGAGCTGGTAATATTTGAGAAAAAAAGCAGACACAGCTCTGAAAACATGGAGAAGTTACTGTTTTATAAGAGATATTTACACTTACAAGGAAATCACCACTTATAAATGCCTCCTCCTCTTTACCAGGAAGAGAAAGATAACTATAAATTACAAAAGAATGTTATCAATTTAAATTTGGGGAGTTTGGGGCCTCCCTGGTGGCTCAGGGGTTAAAGACACAGTGCCATCAAGCTATCACCAGCCACTGCAGCACAAGTTCAACCTGGGCCAGGGAGCTGACCCACATGGCGCAGCAGACCTCTCCTGTCTCGCCCACTGCTCCCCTCAGCAGTGTATTTCAGTAGGTCTGCCTGTTCTGCTCCCCACTATGTCTCTGGTGAATCTTTTCACCACCACCACTCTACACCTCTGGCCTACACCCCAGTTCTTCTATGCATAAATTAATAAAAATAAATAAATCTTAAAAAAACAAATATGGGGAGTTAGCTCAGTTTTTCTGGGTCTTCCCCATATATACAGGAGGTATACATGTTTTTAAACTTCTGTTCATTTCCCCCCCTCCCATTAATCTGTCTTTTATAACAGGCGGTCTCAGCCAAGAACCTAAAAAAGGTAGAGGGAAAATTATTTTCTTCAGTTGTGGGTGTTGGCTCCTGGTAGATTATGCCTGTCCTCTTCGACTGCCCAGCCAGGAAGAGATGCCTGGGAGGTTAAATCCAACCACCACGACATCCTCAACATCTCTGCCTCAACTACTTATGAAATATAGTTCAACTGAATAAAAAAATCCATTATCAATGAACTGCATAGTAGGAAAGAATTCTTTTAATCAGTCATTAAGAGACACTAACTATAACATAAGTAACTGAAAAGAAGTAGTCAGAAAATAATTAAGCAACTCTATACAAAAATTGTCAAAAACATCAACAGTCTTTAACAGAAGAGGAATAACTGATGCAAAATAAATATATAAAATGTAATTGTCTTTTATCATAAACTAAAAAAAAAAAACAAAAATTAAGACTTCAGTGACAAACTATTTTACCAGCCCTAGATAGGCAAAAATTAACCTACCTGATAATTCCAAAATTGGTGACAATTTGTCACATTGTCAGTGAATACAACCTCACTGGGTAATGTCACATGAAGTGTAATGTTTGCATATCCTACCGACCAGCAATTCCACCTCTTAGTATAGCTGGGAAAACCTCTTGTATGTGTTTACAACATGATAGGTTCAATTTTATTTAAGTAACTTTATTCAGAATAGCAAAATCTGGATTAGCACACAGATATATTTTGACAGGTGAAGAGATAAATAATTTACCATATGTGTGTATTTTTTACAGATACATCTCTATGAAAGGGGAGGGGCATTGAATGGGCACCATTTTTCCTGCCCCCACTTAAATGCAGTAACCTTGGGTTGCAAATCCTAGCATGCCATGAACTGGACTTCCTCAGTGGGGGCCTCTGGGAAGGAGCAAGGTGGGTATATAAATGGAAGTAGAATGAAGGAGACACATGCAGGAGAGAGACACGTAGAGACACTTGAAAGAAAGATTCTTGGCAGAGACATGAGGGTGAGAGACACAGTCCTTGGCAGAGACAATGGCAGCTATTATCTTGACTTTATGGTGGATTATGCGGTATATTTTGAATTTTTAGTATTTCCTGCTGTCCCAGCTCTGAGGCACCTACCTAACCTCTTTCTTTTGATTCCTTGCCAGAGGTACCTTAGACTTTGGGCCAAGCCTATTTGGTTGGGTATTTGCCCATGAGGCGATGAGTAATTTTCAGAGTTTTGTGAGGAATATCCTTTTCTCTCTCTCTTTGTCCTTTCTCTCCCCCATCCTTCGCTCCCTCCCTCCACCAGTTCTATTAAAGATCTTTGACGCTAAGAGTCTGCTGCCTTTGCCTTTGTGCACACAGATGGCTGGACCCTTTTTACAGTGTGCACCCCTTAAGGATTTGGTATCCCTTCCATGTGTACTAACACATTTGATATTCCATAGATGTGAAAGGTAATGAACTTTAGCAAGGATGATGGAACAATACAGGGGAAGAAAATCTGTCACCCCAAAATATATCACTTTGGCATAAAGATTATTTCATAGTAGGGGCTCTGAAGGCTGTGTGGAGGTTACCCGTCTGTAAAAGATATTTACATGTGTAGTGGAAAATCTCCTTTTGTAAAATTGTCCCTCATTGTACTAGCAAGGCCTAATCTCTTTACTTTACCAAATGGAGAAGGCAGCAACATAAATCTACATACAGGACATGCCCTGGTGACCTCCCATCACTGATCTTCCCCCCAACTCCAATATCCTTTTTCTCTAGCTGATGTTATTTAGCTTTTCTCATTTAGGTGGTGACAAGTCATTTTGTTGAGTTACTCAGTTCTATTAGGTTTTCCCCATGTATACAGGAGGCATACATGTTATTACACTTTTTTCTTTTTTTCTCTTTTCAGTCTGTGTGACATTTATTTGATTATTTGCCAGCCTAGAACAACCTAGTGTGTGAGGGAAAATTTCTTTTCTGTGTCAATAGTAACTATGTCTTGAAACTTAGCCTTTCATTTTCACCAGTTCAGCAAATCTCACTGTACTTTTTTGTGCGTATGAGTGTGTGTATACATACATATATATTTATTACTGTGTTCTCTATCTCTTCCATTTAATCATGCCATCCTCCTTTTGCCTTTTATAAATTCCCACTTAACCTTAATATTTATTTCTGCATCCTCAGTAGATGGCTTTCTGTATTATGCAGCTCCTTTAATGCATTTTGTCACTTCTAAGACATAGGGGGATTTAGGTCTAAAACATTTCAGTTCATAAAACAAGATTTTCGGGCCTCCCTGGTGGCGCAGCGGTTGAGCGCTGCGCTGTGAAGCTGTCAGCAGTGCGCGATGCGAGTTCGACGCCCAGCCGGGGAGAATCCCACATGGTGCAACAGACCTCTCCTGCCTCGCCCGCTGCTCCCCTCAGCAGTGTATTTCTGATCTGCCTGTTCTGCTCCCCACTCTGTCTCTGGTGAACCTTCTCACCACCCCACGCCTCTGGCCTGTACCGCAGCTTGTATGCAAAAATAAATAAATCTTTAAAAAAAAAAAACAAAAAAAAAACCCAAGATTTTCTTCTCACGTTCAAATTTTATTTTGCATATATGCTGCTTATATTTTAAAGTGGCACCTGGCCCTGACCTCCTTGCTTTATCTTGAGGACCCCAAGCTCAGTTTCTATTTGTTCAGAGGGTTTCTGGCACATTCACAAAGCCTGGTTGTGTTCTTTTGAAGGTTCAGCAATGATATTCTCAAGCTGAGCTTTCAATTCGTTCCTTAAAATCTTGGAATTGGGGATTTCCTGCTTCACAGAGTCAGTTTCCAGTCTGGCTACTTCCACATCTTCCTTTGTCACTAAACTTTCCAGAAATCTGCTTCTGGGAGCAGAGTTCAATGGGCATCTTGGAATACTTTGGTTTGGAATTTTAGGCTGTCAGAAGGCCAATGAACTAAAACTTGTCCTCAGGAGCAAAAGCTGGTCTTTTGGGAGTGCTCATGGCTCAGTGCGTTCAAGTCCTCACAAAGTGGTAGCACTTTTCTAGTCCTTTCGGTCTAGGTGTGAAATCACGCTGTAGGCGGTGTTGTAGTTTCCTCAAATTGTCACTTGAGCCTATTACTATTATTATCATTGTTATTACAGTTTTTTTGGTTCAAATTTACAATATCTCTACCTATAATATCTTCAATTTTGGGGGGGTGGGGAGACTTGAATTTCCTATGGCAATAAAGGAATTATAGAGTCTATAAGGATTCTTGCAACTTCCTACCTACTTCCAGTTTTTCTTGCTAGTGCTCTTATTTTTCTTACATAGCTGCTAATTTGCAAGCTGTGCTCTAAATTTTTCCAGAAATGACCTTTTCATTGGACAAACTAATCTACATGGCGGGGAAGACATGCAATTACACAGCATCTGGTCTTCATTATAGGAGTTATATTCTCCTTGTCATGTGAGTCCCCCTCTTTCCTCCTTGAAGCCCCAGGCCTCCTATCCCATTCCTTAACTCAGAATAAATTTTCCCCCATTGGCTTTAGAATTTATATCCATGTAGATTCTCCATAAGTATGTAATTAAATCTGTTTTTTTCTTCACCCAAACTGTCAGATGTTAATTTGTTTGACTAGCTTGAGAAGAACCCAGAGGGGTAGGGGGCCATATCCTCTCCTCCCCTACACTCACATAGAGAAGTATTTCAAAACTATTTAATTGATCAAAAGACATTACCAATCAATTCTAAATTTATTCTCAGAGGAAACAAAACCAGGTTTAATTTTCAAGTATCATAGGAATATGACCTTGAAGGCATCTTGGTTTATAAGTAACTTTTTTAGAGTATTATATATGCATGTTTTAAAGGCTGTTTTCTCAAAGCAACATAGAGAAAACTTTGTAAAATAAATTTTAATTTTTTTAATAAATATTTTATTTATTTTTGTTATTCATATCTTTTACATTATTGTGTGGTCCCCATAAGTTACCCACCACCTGTTCACCCGTGGAGCCATCACCATAGTCCTCCATGCTCCCCTCTTCCCCCCTCTTGAGCCCTTCCCCTCCCCCCCTTCCCTGCTGAATGTCTCTTTCTTATTTGGCTCCCCTATATTCCTGTTATAAGTGAAACCATTCGATAATTTTCTCTTTCTTTCTGGCTTATTTCACTGATTATGATCCCTTCTAGATCCATCCATGTTGCTGTGAATTGCATGTGTTTGTCTTTTTTGAATGCTGAATAGTATTCCATTGTGTATATGTACCACATCTTCTTGATCCACTCATCTATTTTGAGGCATCTGGGTTGTTTCCATATCTTAGCTATTGTGAACAGTGCTGCAATAAACATGTGGGTGCATGTATCCTTTTGGATTAGTGTTTTTGTGTCCTTTGGGTAGATTCCCAGTAGTGGTATTGCCGGGTCATATGGAAGTTCCATTTCTAGCAGTTTGAGGAAACGCCATACAGCTTTCCATAGTGGTTGGATCTATTTGCATTCCCAGCAGCAGTGATGGATAACAAAAGAGCTCACACAATTCAACAAGAACAAAGTCAACAACCCAGTCAAAAAATGGGCAGAAGAGCTAAAAAGACACTTCTCCAAAGAAGAGAAGAAAATGGCTAACAGGTATATGAAAAAATGTTCAACATCACTTATAGTCAGGGAAATGCAAATGAAAACCACAATGAAATACCACCTCACGCCAGTGAGAATGGCGCACATTAAAAAAACAGGTAACAACAAATGTTGGCAAGGATGTGGAGAAAATTTTGAATTTTTTTAAACAAGTATTGCAAAATGGATGCATTTATATCCACCTGTTGAGTCAGGAAATAGAGGATTACTCTTGCCTCAGGTGTCTTCTTTTATGGATCCCTTCCCAATTGCAGCATGGTTTAATGTAGACAGTAATTCTCTGTACCTATTGTTTTCTATAACACTGGACATTTCACATGAGAAATACAACATTATGTTTTATGCTTATTGGAAATATTATAACAAATTAAAGTACATTTACTTCCCTCATGTTAAAAATAAAGGTAAAATATAAAAGCACTATATATGTCAACGTATAAAAATATATTATACATTTAATTATTAACTATGTATATCTATACCAATTAGATAAAATTATTTTATATACAACTATTATAAATAAATATATCTTAAATATATTAAACTATCCTATTTTAATGTTTTTATCAGTATTCAATTTTGTTTGACCTTTACCTATAGCTCGAACATTTTCAGCGTTTCAACTGGCTAGAAACCAGTATTAAAAATGCTTTAATAAAAGTGTTTCAGAATTTCAGCGGACTACTAAAAATTCATTATTTAAATGCTTGAAATTTATTTTAAGCTAAATGTCCTTTTAAAGAATCTTGGAGGACTTATTCATGCCCTAACTTTCAAAATAAAAGCATCACCTATTTGCATTAAATTTTGTTATCATTTAATAAAATCATAATTTTAAATACCATACTGGCTCACCTCAGTCATACTATAACAACTGGGTGATATGTGACATATACAGAGAGGATGACTTAGCTGGAAGAGTTGAACGTGAGGATATGTGATTGAGGAAGGCGTTTCACCTTTGAACAGAAACATTCTGCCTAGTGCACCCATTAAGCCTGCCAATGTTCTTGGTGCACCAAGCAACATCAAGAAGTGTGCTGAAAGGATTCCCTGACTCAGGAAGGATGTGAAGTATTTGAGTGGCGACACAGTCTCTCCTCACTTAAACATAGCTATCTAAACATTGTAGTTGCCAACATTTATTTGGTCTATCTCAAAACACATCAAAATCTCTGGTTTGGCAAGCTATACCACTTGCTCTAGGAAATAATCAACTCACCTGTTCTTGGGACCTATCTGCTCCCTTTCTTGGTGTTCCTTGCCAGAAAGTGCCTTAGACTTGTGGAGGCTTTTGGGACTCAACAGCACTGCTCCAGACTGACCTTGTTTAGCTGGGCATTTATCCACCAAGGGATGGCTAATTTTGAGTGTTTTATTAGGAAATTATTATTAGGAATATCTTTTTTCTCTTTATTCACACTAATTCTACCAAAGATCTTTTACACCAAGAGCTTGCTTTCTTTATCTTTGTGTGCATGGATGGCCAGATCCCTTTAGAGCCTGCACCCCTTAATATTTTGGGGCTAACAGTTATTTCATCATGGCCTAGTTGTTCCCTTGGTTAGGTATCAACATTTAAACTTCAGGCTATTAATTTATAATTAACCAAAATGTCTTTAGCATTTCTCTAACCAATGTTAACAAATATTTCATGGTAAAATTTCAGGCTTTGACCAGATAATTGAAGAAATACATTTTAATAAGGCATTCTACCCAAAGGAATTCCATTTTAAACCACTGTTGATTGTTTCCTTTAATAACTTGTAAAGCCACCTCTGACCTTAGTATGTATTATTATTTGATTATAAAAATTCCTGCTTTAAAACAGTTTAATCCCAGGTATTTCATAGATTGATTCCAGGTATTTCAAAACATAACTATTCCTTCTTTTTTAATGTTCATTAAAACCAATCTGAAATCCTCTGAGATTAAACGAAAATAACCTACAAAAATTACCTAGTCTATGTTTTAGCTAGTTCATGGCTGTCTTCTAAAATAAGTACATTACATATTTCTAAAGAATGGCTTAATGAAATTGAGCTTGCTGTGTTTATATGGGTTCTTGCCATCACAGTGGGAGTTTTAGCTTTTGGTTATCAGCAGGTTGCGGATGTTGATTCACATAATATATATAATGGCTATTGCCTCTGCTCAGAATTCTTTGGAATTAACCATTAAAGATGTAAACAGCAGAACAGTTAATGGTTCTTATGGTTTACAAATAATTTTTCGATTCAGCTTTATTAGGCATTATAAAGGCTGATTGCGTTACCAGAGCAGTAATCTACCATATATAGAAACTGTATTTTTCAGTAGCTAAGGCAACACTTTATGTTTTGAAATAATCTTGTACATCTTTCTGAATACTTATGTTTTGTCCTTGTATATTTCTGCATATATCCATATCTATATAGAGAGATATACAGAGATATCCTTTAATTGAAAAAAAGTGTAAGTTTGGAGTATACATTCACACACTGAGGATTTTGACCAAACTTAAGTATATTTAGAAAATAGTAATTTTTCAATATTTTAAACTGTGTGAAAAACAGATTACAGACTTTCCCATAGGTGTATTTCTCTTGAAAAGAAAGTAAGTATTGATAGTAATCAAAGATAATGGCTTAAAATAGTGAAAGTAGAACCTAGCAGAGATTTTCCAGTTTCTCAAATGTTTCCTAGAAAATGCAATCTCTGCTTACCTTACCAGATTACTGGGTTCGGTTTGGGGTTAGTGAGCTGATAAATGTAGAAATAATTTAGGGAAATTACAGTTTTGATAAGTGAACATCTATTTCTATACATGGTGAATATTATGGAATTCTTACTTGGTCTAAAGACATGCTCAAAGATCTTATTTTGTTTTTATGAAATTATGTGAGACCCTGTCCTCTCTCCTGATGTCCAGGCCCTGGTCCCATTCCTTAGAATACGATATAAACCCTCAAGCTGTCTCATTTACTGTACTATTAGCAGCCATGTAAATTTTCCACAAGCATGTAATTAAATTTGAGAAAATCTTTTTCTCTGACTAATCTGTCTCATGATGATTCATTTGACCAGCCTGAGAAAAACCCCGAGGTGTGGGAGTGTGCCACAACAAATCCATTAAAAATAAATAAATAAACCAACCCTCTGGAAGATAATCACTAACTTAAAAAAATGATTTTTGAGGTCTTCACATGTGAGAGAGAATTTGCATGTTGCAACATTATCCATGAACCAGCCTCTATAAATAAAAAAGTGCATCCACAGAATTAACATTCACTTAACCCATAGATGGACCTGATAACCAACAAAAATACATGAGCTATAAAAAATATTAAATATTTAAATAAATATAATCATTATCTTTTTTGTATAAATAAATTTATGTAGCAGGGTAAAATCCAGACCTCCCTGGTGGTGCGGCGGTTGGGCGCTGCGCTGTGGAGCTGTCAGCAGCAATGATGCGAGTTCGATGCCTGGCTGGGGAGATTCCACATGGCGTAGCAGACCTCTCCTGCCTTACCCGCTACTCCCCTCAGCAGTGAATTTCCGTTGATCTGCCTGTTCTGCTCCCCACTCTGTCTCTGGTGAACCCTCTTGCCGCCCCGCACCGCTGGCCTGTGCCCGGGCTTGTATGCATAAATAAATAAAATCTTTAAATTAAAAAGGGTAAAATCCACAGAAAGGGGAGGTTTCTGGTTTCCTGCCCCACCCAGGAAGGGAGACTTGAAAAGGGACTTAAAAGAGTCAGAAGACTTGAGGATGCATAAGGAGCAAGAGAGACATGTGAAGACGCTGTGCTTGCTTCTCGGCCTTGGACTTAGAGCAGGGACTTGGGGAACTTGGAAGCAGGCTCCTAGAAGACGCATGGGTGAGAGATCCATGGGGAGACTGACAATGGCAGCCTTTATCTTGACTTGTATTTTGATTTTGCGCCTTTCCTTCCAGACTGGCTTGGCTCCTTCTTCCCCTATCCTATGGGTCCTCCCAGAAGGTGCCTTAGACTTGTGGCAAGTTTTTGGGTCTCAGTGGCCCTGCTTTGGGTCAACCTTGTTTGGCCTGGCATTTACCCATGAGGGGACGGGTAATTTTGGGTGCTTCATTTGGAAAATATATTCCCTCTCTTCTTTTTCTATTGTACCTTTATTCTATTAAAGTTATTTTTTATTTGCGGTCTTACACAATAAGAGCATGTTTTGTCTTTATATGGCAGATAGCAGAACGTATTTAGAGGGTTCAGCTTTGGGGACTGAACTAGTTCTGCATGCTAACAATTAGGTACAAATAATCTTGTTACCAGTTATTAAATTGAGAAATTTGGACAGATGTAGATAGCATAAGCCGCTAAAGAAGGTTTCTTTTTTTTTTAAAGATTTATTTATTTATGCATACAAGCTGGGGTACAGGTCAGAGATGTGGGATGGCGAGAGGGTTCACCAGAGACAGAGCGGGGAGAAGAATAGGCAGATCGACGGAAATACGCTCTGAGGGGAGCAGCGGACGAGGCAGGAGAGGTCTGCTGTGCTGTGTGGGAATCTCCCCGGCTGGATGTCGAACTCGTGTCGCAGCTGGCGACAGTTCCACAGCACAGCGCTTTAACCCACTGCGCCACCAGGAAGGCCCTTAAGAAGATTTCTTAAAGCAAGTTTTTTTTTCTTTTTTCTTTCCAAGGAATGTAATAACATGCCTGAAGTAAGTACAGTTATTCAAAATTATTTCATTGAGTGTAAATCTTTACTTAAAACTAATGGATAGTAATAAGCAATTTGTTTTGAAAGGTTATGTTGGCAGTAGAGGGTTCATGGTGAAGAACAATTTGAAAGGTCAGGCCCCCAATCTTTTCTTCCTTTTCTCTTATTTTTTTAGACTTTATTCTGCATTATAAATAGAGTTGCAGATAACACTGGTCAACAAATTTTTACAAAAGTCATATTACTGAAATAAAATTAGTCATTTCCTATCAATTTGTATGTGCTCAACACAAATATGACAGCCAAATTCTAATTTTGGCTCTAGTTTTTTTTGTAATTTGCAATAAATGGATGTTTACATCACAAAATGCATGCCAAAAGTAATAGGCCTACGGTTAATACCCGTAAAAAATCAAGTCATAGACTACTTCTTAGATGTCTTCACTTGTCCCACATACAGCTGTTCAGGAGCATCTCTGGGGAGTGTCCAGCAGTAGTCAGCCAGCATTGTAGTGGACCATTTACCCTGGTATCTTTGTTCCATTGATGTGATACCTTGATGAAAACGTTCGCCATGTTCATCACTAACCATACCACAGCTTTCAGGGAAGAAATCCAGATGGGAAGGAAGGAAGTGGATCTTTAGAGACATATTGCAGCCAAGTTTGTGATCCTGCATCAGCATGTCTTCTACTAGTTCCTTGTAGTTTTCTGCCCTAACATTCCCAAGAAAGTTTGTAGACACTAGGCGAAAAGTATTCCATGCTTGTTTCGCATCACCCTGCAGCAAGTTGTTGAACTGGTCATCTCAATGCAGACAGAATGTTTGGGTAGACTATTCTTGACTTCTTTTGCTTTGTTATTCCACCAGAAAGAGGAGGAACCAAGCAGAAGGAACAGTCTTTGATATGGTTGCTTGGCTCTCTCCACACCATGGGGACTGTAAATGGCATTGATGGTCTTTTGCCATTTAGCCACTGTGAAAGCTGTGTTGTATTTGTAGCACAGCATATATGCGGGGCCCAAGGCTTGTCTTGGTCACCAACCTTGCATCCAAAGTCAAGATGATAAGCCTTCTTCACTTGAGAAGTGATACTTTTCTTCTGGTTGGCAAACGTCACTTCCCCACAAATAGAGCAGAAATTGTCCACGCTATTAACGCTCTTTTGAGGAATTACTGTTCTGTATTGTGCCTAAATGGATAAAATAATAACAGTTCTATGGAACAGTAGCTTAAACTGTCTCACACAAAGTCTGAAATATTTTCAATGCTCAACCTTTCCGACAGGGCTTTCTATAGTGCACTGCTGACGTCAGCTTACTTCAGCAGCTGCCTGGCAGTAATATTGCATTGCATCAGAAAATGATGCAATCCACTCTGGATGATGTGTGCATGATGGTATTATGCAATGCGATGCAATATTACATCATTCTAGGCTGATTTAGGCTGTTGTTGCAGTCCTACTGGATAAATTTACACAGTGAAACATAAAATGAATTATATGAAAGATCTTCAAAACGAGAGCTAACAAAAATTTTTCAGGGTTATATTCATGTTCAGCAGAGCAAGATACTACAGATTAGGGCCTTTTTAAGTCAGTTATGATCTCACTTTTGACCAGTGTAATTAATCCACAGCAGTGTTAGCAGTAAACTCTTTCTTTAACCCTTCCTAGTGTTAACTAGAATAAAAGTCTCATGATAATTAGACTGAGTCTATTGGACAATCAAAGTAAGGACTGTAATCCAAAAAGTATTCCAACAGACTTTACTTGGAGAACTCACCCAACAATGACTAGTTTGCATTTAGTATATATGGTACATTACATAACATGAAAAAACATAATATTATATAACATAAACATAAACATTGTAATTATTCTCAGGGGATTGGTTATGGCACGGTTACTTGCCTGAAGGGGATGGGCGGAGTGTATGAGGCAGATCACCTGCTACTGACCAGGCAATTCCCGACAGTGGTTTAAGATTCCTTTTTGGGAGAGCAGAAACTGTTGCTGAGTTAGGTCTTAGTTCTGATGCAGCAACAAAATGTATGTCTGCCTCTGTCCCACCAGACAAGCTCTTCTATTTCCTTTCTTTATTTACCCTCCGGGCTCAACAAACTTTGTTTTCTTAGGTTCCAAGGCAAAAGAACATTTCTAGGACTGCAACATGGGAATTGCTGACCACCAGGTGAGAGCAAAAGCAAGCTGGCTGCAACCAAAATCTCCAGAAGTCTGTGTTGTGAGGAGGATGGACGGACCAATCCTTGCCAACTCCCCACTTCTACTCCCTTATAACGTCACATAAATGCCTCTGCACTCAGCCAGAGTCTGCTGCCCTCCTTAATTTGACGACAAATTAAACTTTCTTTCTTTCTCCTCAAACTCTGTTTCTTTTTATTGGCCAAGGGAACCAAGACGGGCCGGCATTCCAGTGTGGTGCTATGGGGCTTAAAATAAATAAATCTATTTTGGACCTGTTGTCTTGTTTTTAATGATATGCTATTTTTGGCTATGATTTACATATATATTAGAACAATATGCTAACATTGATAAGTTCTATATATAAAAGTGAAGCAAGTAAATCAGAATTTCAAATGAATTTCATTCAGGAGCCACGTGTAACTGATGTGATTTGAGCTATATTTGCACTATCAACTTTAATTTCTTCTTACATTATTTATATGAGAAAGAAACACTCAAAGGCATGGGCATTCTAAATGCAGTGTCCAATAATTCTAGCTTTCTGAGTGTCACAGGAGATTGAGAGTACTCATGCTGTGAAACCAGGCATTATGAAATTACATTTTTGGAATCATGATATTACAACTATCATCCCAGCTGTGAGTCAATGGAATTTATTGTGTACTGATTTATATCGGAAATCACTGGATTCTTATCACTAAAGTCTTAGCGGAAGTTAGGAAAATGATTTGGTTGGATGAACTAACTTGATTTCTATAAAATATGAAGTAGCAAAGGATTAATAAGATATGTTTGGAGGTGAAGTTATACAAAAAGAATACATAATAGTAAAAGTGTCAACATAAGGCTAACTGATTTGCATAGAAATAGATCAACTGTCACTGTAATTCTTTTTTTTTGAAGGTTTTTTATTTATGCATTCAAGAACTGGGGTACAGGACAGCAGTGTGGGGTGGTGAGAGGATTCACCAGAGACAGAGTGGGGAGCAGAACAGGCAGATCTACTGCAGTACACTGCTGAGGGGAGTAGCGGGTGAGGCAGGAGAGGTCTGCTGCACCATGTGGCAATCTCCCTGGCCAGGGATTGAACTGGTGCTGCAGTGGCTGCGGAAAGCTTCATAGGCTGAGACTTAACACGTTGTGCCACCAGGGAGGCCTGTCACTGTAATTCATAGTTGTACATGCTATTCTTAGATGATCACACAGAAGTATGGGATTGGTCTCCCCTACAGAATCAGATAGACTTTTCTCAATATGCTCAGAGTTCCTTAAACACAGGACATATACCCTTAGGGCTCGGGTGCACCTTTTTTCCAGATAAAAATATAAACATTTTAGTTCTATAATAATCTCTCATGTACTTGAAGGGGTTCAGAATAAGTCTCTTCAAAATATACCATTTTCGTATGAGGATTATTTTGAGCTCAATGCAACCAATACTCAGCAGATTCAGGAAGAGCTTTTTACCGCCCCCTTAACTGCCTAAAAGAATTCAGAGGGCCTATTCAGGAAGGGGTAATGGCAAATAACATGAACTAAATGTACTAAATTGGAAGAAATTTAGCAAGATCTGTTCAAGTTCCTCTCTGTGTCCTTTTGTCTCTGCACGGCATGGCAAACATTTATTTATCAAACATTTGCTTTCCTCATCTTTTGGTGAATTGCCTTTTTCTGCTTTGAATTCCCAGACTCCAGCCCTCTTCTAAACTCAGGAAGGCATATAAGCTTCAATAGTTTGGCGGTAAGTAGGCTCCTCATGTCTTTGTGGGGCTCCTATATAAAAGGTAGGTCTCCTAAAATGTTCAGATAGGCCTCCGCTAGATGTCCAGAACAGGTGTTTGAAGATGATGTATCACCTTGGCATGTGGATTATTTCAAGCTAAGTTCAACAGAGGTCCTGTGGGCTTTAAGAGAAACTTACATTTAACAACATAGAAGAATGAAGATTGGGGTATGATACAGATTTAGGGTTGTTTTCAGAAATATCTATTTCTGTAGAAATAACCTTTCTATAGGCGAAATCTATCTATATGACAGGGCAAATATCTAACTACGGGGGACCTGATTTTTTATCATACGAGTCCCTCTCCTTTCTCATTGAATCCCCAGGTTCCTACTCAGTTCCTTAACTCATAATAAAAACTCTTGGTGCGTCCTTTTTACTCTAGAATTTTCAGTCATGTAGATTCTACGTATGTGTGACATTAAATTTGTTATTTTCTCCCTACTAACCTAATGCTAATTTGGTTGTTCAACCAGTTCAAGAATCACCACAAAGTAATAGAAAAAATTTTCTCTGCACTCCTACACATACATATGAAATGAAATTAATTTTTCTGGGGCCTCCCTGGTGACACAACGGGTTAAGTCTCAGCACTATGAAGCTATCCACAGCCACTGCAACATGAGTTCAATGCTGGGCCAGGGAACTTCCCCCCTGGGGCAGCAGACCTCTCCTATCTCGCCTACTGCTCCCCTCAGCAGTGTATGTCAGTCACTCTGCCTGTTCTGCTCCCCACTCTGTCTCTGGTGAATCCTCTTACACACACCCCCACACCTCTGGCTTACACCCCAGTTCTCGTATGCATAAATAAATAAATCTTTTAAAAAGAAATTAATTTTTCTGCTGACATTCTGTCCTATGTCAATTTAATTATTAGAACAACCAAAAGAACATACAAGGGGAGGGGGAAATTTTCTCCTCCCTTACATGCTCCATAGAAATATGTGGTCACTGTTTTACAGTTGCCTGCTGGTTTTGTTATTTTATTTATTGTTTTTTTTTTCCTGATCTCTTATTTGTTTCCCCATATTCCTTCTATAAGTGAAACCAGAACAATGGTGTAACACACATACACACACACACACACACAGACACACACTCACGCAAATATTTCTTTTAAAAAAAGAAATTATGGTCAAGTCAGTTTTGCGTATGCCAGTTATTGTTTACACTGGGGAGAATCCGAAATCAAATGGATTCCTTCCTGAAAACCTAGAATGATATTTACAGCTTCAAAAATAAGGCCTTTGTTTAAACTACGTTATGAGAAATTAAAATGGCACATTATTATACTAGGTAGAATTTAAAATAAGTTTTGGTTAATAACATAATTGAGAATTTCATGAAAAAAATTAAGTGTTAATTTATCTTTTATATGGCTTTGTCCAGATTTCCTAAACTTGAGGAGATGTTCAGAAAGACATATCTAGAAACTAACCATTCCCATGCAGTGACTAAGTATATAGGTTTGTGTGAGACAGGCTGAACCTGAACCTTTATTGTATGATTTTTTTCTGACCTTGTTTTTTTTTTTGTTTTTTTTTTTTAGGACCCTGATATCATAACCACAGACTGAGAGAAAACAATACATAATTTTAAGGGGATTTATGAAAATGAAATAGTGCACGTTAGGTATTCAGCATAAATTGTACATTTCCATCAATTTCATTAATATCTATGTCAAATCATCAACCTTCTTGTCTCTAGGAATGGCCATCTTGATTTATGCCCAATGAAACTATTTAAAATCATTATTACCTGATGGTTGATATTCAAATTCCAAAATGGTATTAAAACCCATAGTGGGGCCTCCCTGGTGGCGCAGCGGTGGAGCGCTGCACTGTGGAGCTGTCAGCAACGCGTGATGTGAGTTCGACGCCCAGCTGGGGAGAATCCCACATGGTGCAGCAGACCTCTCCTGCCTCGCCTGCTGCTCCCCTCAGCAGTGTATTTCTGTCGATCTGCCTGTTCTGCTCCCCGCTCTGTCTCTGGTGAACCCTCTCACCGCCCCACGCCTCTGGTCTGTACCCCAGCTTGAAAAAAAACAAACAAACAAAAAAAAACCATAGTGACAGAGTATCGGCTTATTTCACTGTCACTCTAAATTGAATATTTTCATAGTAAAGACCCTATCACTAATGCTCCTTTCTATTTGGATTGGCCTTGGGAGTACATTAATATTGCCTTGTTTCCTGAAGGAGGTGTCATAGATTTTCCAAGAAATATTTCTTATTAAAATGTAAAGTCTTAGCACTACCAACTAAAGATCACTTTTTTGTTTTAAATTTATTTTTAATACTAATGACACTAAAATGGCCATACAGCAATTTTGTATAACCTATACAATTTTTGTATCATGTACTCCATGGAAAAATGTTACCAAGTTAATTGTGTGTATGTCAGTTATTCTTTACTCTAAAAGGATCTGAAATGAAATGTGATCACCTTCAAGGAATTAATTTTGTAAAAACAAAACAGCATATTAGCATATTTATTTCTATTTGATGCTCTAAATAAATTCTATTTTCACCCTTGCTTTCATTACCTTTACCTTCTAATGAATGACTGAATTAATTATACTTCCTTCATATGCTCAGTTTGAACCTTTTTAATAAGTACACTGTTTCCTCCCTTGGTTAAAAAATCTACCAACTAGTGCCTAATATACTTCAAAATTGGCAAAATACATTACGTTCATATGAGAAGGTGGAAAAAGATATATTAAAGGCATATTTAGGAGGGGTAATATGAGCAGAATTTGAATTTTTTAATCATTACAACCTCAGTATCTCTTAAAATATTTGAAAGTTTAATGATGCTTTATTCGAGCAAGTTAATAGCTATCATCTAAAGAGGTATGAGGAATGGAATAGAACCTGCCTCCTAATTAAAAACAAGCAAATGAAAAGGAAAGTAACCATCAATTAATTAAAGGGAGGCAATGAAATCACTAAAACCTCAGTGAATTTCTTCCTCCAAATAATTATAATGGGGAATAGTCTGACTAATGTATAAGTGTATGTCTTAATGTGTACTCATTAACAGGATAAACTTTGCAAAATTCACTGGACTGGTGTAGTCTGAGGAGCTTTGGGACAATATTGAATCAGGGATACAAGGTGAGTTGTTTGAATTCAGAATTCTGTCGCTAAAGGAGGAAGAAGCTCTAGAAAATAACTGACTACTTCTATCTGTTGTGGTAATTCCCTGTTTCTGTGTCACATCACTTTAATTATATTTCTCTAGCCAGGGCATATTACATCAGAAAATATGAATTTAAATTCTCATGTACTAATGGCTTCCTGAAGACATAACTTTAATGAAAAGATAAGGCTGTGATGATATAATTCAGTTAATACAAAAAGAAAAATAAATAGCACACAGAAAATGGGACTAAGAAATTTGTGATAAAATACCAAAATACTAGGATCCAGATGCTATGGTAGTAAAGGTCAGAAATAACAAGTTTTCATTTTCTGGGTTAAGTTTCTAATAAGCTATGTTCATTAGTACTCAATACTCTGAAGACACTTAATTACAACATCTAGATTGAGTTTAAATGAGTGGTTTTTATTAATTGGAGAGTATCTCCATCTCTATCCTGATGATCATAAAGAATAAAAAATGTTTTTCTAAAGCACCTGAAGTAGACAGGTCACATTTATTCTCTGAAGGGTGGCTTAGCATTTTGAGACACTAATCTTTAGAAATAAGAAGGATACAAAGAAAAAAGAATAGGTTAAACAAAGGATAAAAATAATATGACTTACTGTCGACCTTGTACAACACAGGTTTGAAGTACATGGGTCCACTTATGCGTAGATTTTCTTATAAAGAGTTCGCATCGGCTTACGGAATCAATAAATGCAGTAAGTACTGTCAGTGTATTTTCTCTGCTTTATGACTTCCTTAAAAACATTTTCCTTTTTCTAGTTTATTTTATTATAAAAATACAGCATATAATACATATAACATACAAAATATGTGTTAATCTATTGTTTATGTTATTGGTAAGTTACATGCAGATTTTGACTGTGTCGGGGTCAGTAACACTAATCTTCCATTTTTCATGGGTCAACTGTATTCTATTTCAAATACTGAATATAATACAGTTCTTGAATAATTTCCAAGCACATGTAGATGTGTACTATACATCTATACACTTAGATGTGTAGATGGCATTTGTTCACATTAAAATCAAGCACTCTTAATTTAATTAGAACAATGTATAAGTCACTAATCTTGTTTGTAGTACTGCTATGGACACTCAAACTTAAAAATACAACTCGGATAACCATAAAAGTAATATATACTCATTCAAACAATTTACAAATTATAGAAAAATACAGAGGAAAGTTCACCATAATGCTGCCTTTCTAAGATACCCACTGTTAATATTTTAGTACTTTGAATTATTCTTGCTTATCTGTATACCCATATCTATCTCTACAGCACCTATGAACACACTTAGATATTGAAATTAAAAATATACTTGTGCTGGGGCCTCCCTGGTGGCACAAAGGGTTAAAGTCTCAGCACTATGAAGCTATCCGAAGCCATGACAGCACAAGTTCGATCCACAGCCAGGGAACTCACCCATATAGGAAGCAGACCTTGTCTGTCTCATCTGCTGCTCCCTTCAGCAGTGTATTTCAGTCAATCCACCTGTTCTGCTCCCCACTCCGTTTCTGGTGAATCCTCTCACCCCCACACCTCTGGCCTACACCCCAGCTCTTGTATGCATAAATAAATAAATCTTTTAAAATTATATACTTGTGTGTGCATACCAGCTTGTTCCTCAAATTTTTACAGGAAGTTCTCCAATTGTCTCAGGCTCTTCTGCAAAGATTCATGTCATCTTCTGGGGAAGGAAGGATTTTGTCTCTCACACTTCAAATATAATTTTTTTAAAGATTTTATTTATTTATTTTTGTGTAGAAGAACTAGGGTGTAGGTCAGAGGTGCAGGGGGTGAGAGGATTCCCCACAGACAGAGTGGGGAGCAGAACAGGCAAATCTACTGAAATACACTGCTGAGGGGAGCAGTGGGCGAGGCAGGAGAGGTCTGCTGTGCCATGTGGGTCAGCTCCCTGGCCAAGGATCCAACTCAGGCCACAGCGGCAATAGCGCTGAGACTTAACCCCTAGATCACCAAGTAGATCCCTCACACTCCAAATACCTTATGCTAAAATGTGGGGTCAGTTTTTTCTTCAAACTCCACTTTCATTTCTGGACTGTCTCAGCTCCACTCTTATCTAAATTCTGTTGCATTTGGTCTCAAACATTCTGACTCTATTGCTCTTTACACATCTCATTCCTGGATTTAACAAACTCAGTCTCTTGATTCCATATGTTGAGTGACTAACTCCATATTTACTTTTGTTTTCTTCATGCTGACTCCTGCCAAACCTACATGACTGTAATTTGCAAGACTCTAAATGCAGTTCCTCGGTTTCTTTTTTTTCAAAGATTTATTTTTGCATACAAGCTGGGGTGCAGGCCAGACGCGTGGGGCAGAGAGAGGGTTCACCAGAGACAGAGTGGGGAGCAGAACAGGCAGATAGACCGAAATACACTGCTGAGGGGAGCAGCAGGTGAGGCAGGAGAGGTCTGCTGTGCCATGTGGGAATCTCCCCGGGCCAGGCTTCAAACCCCCGCTGCAGCTGCCAACAGCTCCACAACACTGCGTGTAACCTGCTGCGCCACCATGGAGGCCCTCCTCAGTTTCTTAACTGCTACAGTCTCTTATCTATGTTCTACTTCATCAACAATTCCATGTTCATATCTCCACCCAGAACCGCTCTACTTCTGAGATCAAGCACTCAATGTTTTGCCTTATGACCCCCAAACACATGTCCTCTCTCTCTCTCATACTAAGTCATTCCCATTTTGCTTCTAACTCCACTTCTTTCCAAGTTAGAATGAATTGTCTATCACTTCATTGTCTCTCCTGACAATACCTGAGACTTGTACTTCACAGTCTATTCACAGTTATCTGACAAAACCCCACCCACAGATCCTTGCAAATCTATACTTCCTCTCCCTGCTGTGAATGGGAGAAAAATATCATCTGGGTAGATTGCCAAAACCTTAATTTTAGTGTTGATGATAAGGTTTCTGTATTCTTAGCTGGTTTTCTCTGATTGTTTAACACTTGCTTTTTCAAATATTTACCACTCTTATGAAAGCTTTAACATCCTTCTGCCTCAATCTCAGGGGAAGTCATTTCCTCTACATTTAGCTCTTGCCCACAAAGTAGGAAGCTGAATTATCTGTTGCCTCAGGGTCATTTCTTTCAATACTAGAAAGAATCCCATTCCCCAGGGGCCTTACTTTAAATATTCTTACTTACTGTTGACCTTCAACTTCTGCGTTTCCCTTAGCTGCTTTAGGAGAGTATTCAGATACAGCAGCAAGAAGAATAGAGGTAATTTTATTCTCTCAGTGGACAGGTCCATTTCCACATAGGAAAAGAAGCTGATTCAAGTCATCCATACCTGATTTACTCTTTCAGAATTTACCCACCAGGTAAATCATTCCACTTCCAAGGAAGAAAGGAAACTAGCAGAGGAAACTAGGCAAAGTATATTTGGTTTTTCTGACTGGAAGGAAATGTCAGGGTGAGGCAGAAGCACTCTTCCATTACACTACTATCACTTGACTTCTGAGCAGCTGTGAAGATGTAACAGTGTAGTCACCATAAAAAGGTGATGTTCCGTGTTTTCTGCCCCTTCTAGTGAAGGGTAGAGCTGAGTGGGGAGGCGGAGCTGAAGAGAATGGGGGAGGAGACTTGGAGAAGAGGGCTTGGAGACACGTGAAGCAGACATGTGAAAGAGGGCTTCCCTGTTTCTCGGCTTTGGATTTGCACCCGGGACTTGGGGGACAGGGAAGGAGACACATGGAGTCGAGACAGGAAGAGACACTTGGAAGAGACGTGGGTGAGAAACCCGTGGGCAGACTGAAAATGGCAGTTGGTTACCATGATTTGTGCTCTGATTTTGCTCCTTTCATCCTGGACTTGCCTACTCCTGCCTCTTTCGTAGGGTTCCCCACCAGAAGGTGAGTCCCAGGGCAAGTTAGGGTTCATTAGGCAGCTTCAGGGATAGTACAGACCGGGACTTTGGGAGAGTTAAAGAGGCTTCTGAAATAAGGCCAGAGAAGTCCAGGAGGGCTAATGAGGACAGTACATTTTAAGAGATCTTGGAAGGGGGAGGCAAAGGAGAAACTCTAAGATAAGAGCTGGGAAAATGGACACATCTGCCCAGAGGAGTATGGCTACTAGGAGAAAGCGCCTATCACAAAGTAGGATGATGAGATTTTAGAACAGAGAAAACAAGGTTTTAATACCACTAGACAGGGGCCCACAATGGCTTCTTTGCCCCTCCCAGGTACAACACACCTGAGAGTTCTTGCTTTCCGTCTTTAAATAAACTGTTCTTTACTTTCTTGAATAAGGTTTGCATCTCTGTTTACTTTTCTAAAAAAAAAAAAAAGTCTGTGAATTCCTTTTGATGGCTTCATGGGACAAGAACCTGTGGAGGTTCAAGGGCTAACTTAACGTGCACACCGGCTTCACTATTTTCTCGCTCTACGCACACTATCCTATTAAAGCCCTTTCACACTAAGAGGATGCTTTGTCTTTATGCGGTGGATGGCAGAACTCATTTAGAGCCTGAATTTTGGGGGTCCTAGGGTGCCCCTAGGTTTGCACTCCAATAACTATTCTCCCTCTGGGCTTCTACTTACCATATTAGCAGAGTCTCCTCTCCTCTGACTATTCCTTCTAAGCATCCTTTTTGTGATCCACTTGCTCTACCTGTCCTTTTAAGTTCTTTGTGTTATGGAGTAAAATAAGAGAATTCTACATTCTGCTGGAAATCTCTCCTCCACTCAAATACCAGAGTCACTTCAGAGGCTGGGGTCTGCAAAGCAGTAGTTTCTGTTTGCTATGAAGAAGCCCTGTCACAACCAGCAAAGAAATGCTCATACCAAGTCCACCTCTGTGAAGTTTTTGAGTTGCTGGAAGAAAGACTATGAGATAACAGCTTAACTGCACCCTCATTTCTATAGGGGTACTCTCCAGGGTAAGAGAATCAAATAACCTTTGGTCCTCACATCTTCTCATACACAGAAAGCTCTGACTGAGTTGACTTCGTAAGGATCACTTTGAAGTGATGAATAATACTTCTCTTTTAGCATTAACCTAGAATATCAGAACCAACCTCCTTTAGTTAATTGAAAAATTTAGAAATTAACTGGGTGTCTTTTTTTAAAAGGAATTTCTATGTATTATTTATGTGTTTGTAAATTACATATATAAACTGAGATGAGACAGCTAAGTTAGGTGCTAGTCACTCAGAGAAATCTATACCGAAATTCCTATTTTTTATGCTAAGTTCACCAATTTGCCATATGATTTCATCTCTCAGAGTTTCATCTCTCAGAGTTTCACATTGTATGTATTGTTAGGAACAACGGGATATTGTTAGGAATAGCAGGATATTAATAATGTTTGTTTTATTTATTTGAAGGGCTTTTGTAAGGACACAGACTGTCAGTACTTGGAAGTTACTATTGTATTAGTGTAATCTAAAAAGAGGAGGTTCCATGTTCACTGACTCACCCTAAGCAGTGACAGGAAGCTAAAAAGAACTTACGGAGAGAAGACATGGAGGAGGCATATGGAACAGAGAGGCATGTAAAGAAGAAGGCACGCTTCCTTCTTGCGCTTGGAGTTTCACACCAGGGATTTGTGGGACAGGGAAGAATAACTTGCACGAGATGTGGGTGAGAGACCCATGGGGAGGCTGACAAAGGCAGCCTTTATCTTGACTTGGGATTTGATTTTGCTCTTTTCCATCCAGACTTGTATGGTCCCTTCTGCCCCATTTCCTATTGTTCTCCACTAGAAGGTGCCTTAAATTTGTGGCAAGATTTTGGGCCTCAGTGGCCCAGCTTTGGGCCAACCCTGTTTAGCTGGGCATTTACCCATGATGTGATGGGTAACTTTGGTTGGGTGTTTCCCTGGGAAACTATTTTCCTTTCTCTCATCTCTCTATGTGCATTAATTCTATTCAAGTCCTTTTCTCTTAAAATTCTAATACACTAAGAATATTAGTCCATAGTTTTAATGCAGAGGATGGAAGAACGCATTTAGAGCATGCAAGTTTAGGGGGTCCCAGGTACCCTTCAGTTTTGCCCACTATCATTATCATTACTGTCATATTATTATTATTGTTGCTTTTTTTGGAAAGATTTATTTATTCTTGCATACAAGCTGGGGTACAGGCCAGAGGTGTGGGGTGGCGAGAGGTTCGCCAGAGACAGAGTGGGGAGCAGAACAGGTGGATCTACTGACATACACTGCTGAGGGGAGCAGCGGGTGAGGCAGGAGAGGTCTGCTAGCCATGTGCGAATCTCCCTGCCTAGGCATCGAACTTTCGTCACCACTGCCGACAGCTCCACAGCGCAGCACTTAACAGCTGCGCCACCAGGGAGGCCCTATTGTTGCTTTTTTATTGTTTTACTTTTTACAAGATCTTTCCACAAAAACAAAGAACTGAATATGATAAATATTCTTATATGAGTAATTTTTTTGTTTTTCTTAGAATATAGGGCAAAATATGTGTGCTTACAACTAATGCATCCATTTGGGGAACTATTTCTTAAGATAGACATGAATCAAAAAAAAATTTAAATATCTTTAAAAAATGTGTAGTAGTAATTCATAATAAATTTTTAGTGATTTCATGTTTTACTGTAGTCTGCTATGTACCTTATAGGCATTGTTCCATTTAGTTCTCCCAACAACTCTGAATTAGATAACCCTATTAAACTCACTTTACAGATTAAGAAAAAAAGCATCCTAGTAAGTTCAAAAACCTCTTGCTTACAATTGCTGTGATTCAGCAGGATAGAAGATTGTCTTGTGTGAAAAAGGACATGTGTTTGTACCTCTACATTGTGATTAAATCACATTTTGGTTTAGAAAATATCATTAACCCAGAAATTCTCTGTTCAGCTAAAGTGCTTTATTTGGATGCAAAGTTGTTTTGAATTTGAAGCTGGTTTTTTTTTCCTCTATCATGTTTTCAGCTAAATTTTTATTTAAACTAATTAGGAAAATTAAGAATTTTCAAAATGTTTTAAATGTAGTTGAAAATAAAAGAGATTTTGAGGAGGTTGTTTCTACATACTATTATGGTAGGATGTACCTAACTGGTTTGCCTGTTAAAATTCACCTGTTTTCTGGGCCTTTGTATTAACATCTTTAAAAAGAAATATATTCCTTTTAAAATACAGGTAATTGACTCAGAATTTCTTCTTAGAGTACATAAAACAAGCAGAATGGGATCTATTTATCTACATACAAGTAGTAATTACTATGAATATTTTTCAGTGTTCAAGGAAACTTATTTGACCAACACCTCTGAGTAATTAGGTATAGATATATTAAATGCAAATTTCAATTTGGAGGAAAATAAATGATCAAAGAAAGGTGGTAGATATTCAAAAAGGCAGAGAAAATAGACAAAAAGGGTACAATTTCTTTCATGAGCTTGTAAATGCAACACAGTCCTACTTTAGTCATTCAGTCAGCACCAAGGATTCAATTCCCTTTCTGTTCCAGGGACAATCTCACATTTTTCTCTAAATCTCTCGTTTTGTATGAGATAATACAATATTATACACTCTTTGGAATCATTTTAAATAAATATTAGACTAAATATTATATTCTAAACTGAAAATTATTAAGTTATGATTAAGAGCAAAAATTACAAATATAAATTGTTTAGTACACATGTACTTGTTAGCAGCCTGAATTAGCAGCATAGTAAAAGGATTATATAACATGAAAAAATAGAATTTATATCTGGAATACAAGGATGGGTCAATATTTCACAAGGTAATGCAGAAGCATAGTATATTTGATAAAGAGGTATTAGTGACATTTGACACCTCGTGTTTTGCACTATGCCATAGGATCCTTCATAGATTCAGAGAGGCAAATTTGGAAGGAGGTATCATGATGAAATTATGCTTTATAATTGTTGAAAATATTTATAAAAGACAGGAAATATAGAATATTACAAGCATGTTTAGCCATAAAATGGTTGATATTTAGTATATGGAACTATATATAAAAAATAGTTAGTGTATGTAAAATTAGGATGACTGTTGTCTTTACTGCCATTGATAGCATATTTGTGCACTTAGAATGACTGCCCTCATAAGAATTGATTCATCATGCAAAAGTAAGCATTCATAATAAGAGATAATAAGTGGTAAATCTGTTGTTTCCCATCAAGAGATTAGAGATAGATTCCAAATAACTCTCTGGCCTTTACTTTATAGGTGAGAAAAAAATCTCTGTGTGTGTTTCTCTCTCCCTCTCTTGTCATATGTTTTATTTTGACATAGGCCATGTAGTATATATTAGATAAAATTTGTTCACAGTCAGAACTATTCCAGTTTCATTTTATCACATCAATTTCAATATACTTGTCATTAAAATACATTTAACTAAGTACTAATTAAAGAGCCCAGGTGTGCTGGCAAGATGCCAGTTGGAGACATAATGGAATGCATTACAGAATAAAACGATTAGATGGCTTAGAATTTTTGTTCAGTGGATATTTCATAAGATTATAGAATAACATTAAAATTGCTTCTTTATGGGCATTTCACCACAGCCAAAATCCAAATATAGTTCTAATGACATAAAGTAAAAGGCTCCAAATTAGGTCTGTGGTAATACCAGATACATCTCCTTATTTTAGAGTATAATCACATATAACATTTAAAAAAATTACAGGGCCTCCCTGGTGGCGCAGCAGTTAAGCGCTGTGCTGTGGAGCTGTCAGCAGCGGCGCCGCGAGTTCGACGCCTGGCCAGGGAGAATCCCGCATGGTGTGGCAGACCTCTCCTGCCTTGCCCGCTGCTCCCCTCAGCAGTGTATTTCTGATCTGCCTGTTCTGCTACCCGCTCTGTCTCTGGTGAACCCTCTCACCGCCCCACGCCTCTGGCCTGTACCCCAGCTTGTATGTATAAATAAAAAATAAATCTTTAAAAAAAATTACAAATGGTGATTCAGAGCACACAGATAAAAGGAGTTTTTAAGATATGACAACAGTATATTTAGTAGAGTTCAGCTTAAAAAAATTAAGCCTATAACATGAGCCTTACCCTCATGTAAGTAGAATGACTCTTGTTATTTCTATCTGCCTTTTGGCCTAGTGAGCACCGATGTGAGAATTAGAGTAAGGCTAGAACCTATAGTAAGTTAACTCAAAATATGCATCGCAGATTACAGGCATAAAGTCATCTGAGAATGCTTGTTGAAATGCAATTGTAAAGCTTTACCCAAAATGGCTTAAATTAACATTTCTGGGTTTAGAACTTGGCAATCTGCTCTGTAGGAAACGTAGCATCACAATGCTGTGCACATGAAACCACCCAGAACCACTTTCCCCCAACATGTGGCAACATTTTCTTTCTATCCCTTTCTCCTATTCTCTACCTATCCTCTCTCCCATTCTTTTCCCCATTCCCTTCCCCCATAGTCTGTCTGTCTTCTGTCTCTCATTCTGTTTATCTCTCATTCTCAAGAGAGAGAATGACAGAGAAATTTCTTATTAGAATATTCTTATTAGAATAATTGTAGGAGGAAGGGTTTAAATGTTCTTTTGAAATAATTGTTACTTAGTACTCCCGTTACCATTTCAAGATCGTTTCGCTGTTAAGAACCTTGGAGAGCCATAGAAATTAGAGGACCAACTCGTCTGTTTTTGACAAAAAGGCAGCTGGAACATTCTCTGTCTCTCTCACACACACATTCTCTATATAACATCCTCATACATATTCTTTCTCCTCCCAACCCCCCTATTCTGTCTCTCTCTGACCCAACACCCCTTCTTTATCCTCAGTCAGCCACTAGTATCATTGTTGGCTTTTTACCTGATAATCTCCCTTAGATTGTGGTGATGTTCCAAATTTCATGGCAGGAGGGGAAGCTATTATTTTTTTCTTATTAGAGTAATTGTAGGAGAAAGAATTAAAATGTTCTTTTGGAACAAGGTGTTCATTGGTACTCTTATTAAATAAACTGAGACCACACAGTACTTAAGAAAAGTAGATACTTGAAGTCACTACTCTAATTCCCTAGGGGCATCCTTCTCAACAGAAATTTTTAGGACTGGAATGTATTTTTGCTTAAAACAGCTGGGATTAGATCTGTATGCCAAGATCTAGCTACTTAGAAAGATCAGTTTTAATGACATAAAACTCAAGAACTCTTGGACACTGGTGAGTTCTAGGAAACTAAGCACAAACTACACACTTGCCATTGCTACATCATTCTCTCCCCATCTCTTATCTGCTTCACATACACTCCAGTACAATTGTTTTAGCTGCATTTATAGTTTAGCAGGTCAAGTGATGGTCTCCAACTTTATGTCCCCAAGCCTTCTAATTTTCACCTCCAACTATTCTGACAAAAAGCTGTCTATCTTTCATTTGACTCACAGGGCATTTATCACTCATTCTTCTAGTCTATTTTTAGTATCATCTATTTCAACATGTTAGAACCATCCACATGTAAGGAACTATGAAAGGCCCTGCAGGATCTAAGGAAATGAATGTTTATCTCTGTGCCCAAACATCCTTATCAGAAAAACGAAGAGCAGGGATGAAATATTTACCTGGAAAATATAATATACAGAAAATACAATTAATGCTAAAAGGGCAGAAACAAAGAACTATAGACTGAAAGGAGAGCTGCCTATAAAAGGAAATATCTAAAATGAGCGTTGGTGGGATTTTGACATGTGAAGATTACACAGAAATCATTTGAGGAAGAAAAATCAATATAAGTAAAGAGTAGGCGGTAAATAAGTTCGCTTGCATTTCATCTAAGTGGCAGCTCAGAATACAGATTAAGTTCCTCAAAGAAATAAAAATAGAACTACCACATGATTCAACAATTCCACTCAAGGTATTTATCTGAAGAAAATAAAAATACTAATGGAAAAGATGTCTGCACTGTCATGTTTAGTACAGCATTATTAGTGACAGTCAAGACATAGAAACAACCTAGTGTGTCCACTGATGAATGGATAAAGAAAATGTAATATATATGTACATATACATACATGTACACATAAAATATCCATGTGTATATACACATATGTACACTAATTCCAACATTTAAGTAAAAGGTTAGAAGTCTTAGAAATTGGGAGCCCAAGCTGTGAGACCTTGGGCAAGCCACCACTCTGGTTCTGCCTGCGGGCCTGTGGTTCTCCCTGCCTCTCCTCCTGGGACAAAGCCTCTGCAAGGTGGACTTCAGGTGGCAGCGGCCAGTGTTAGTGGGGTCTAGTCCAGAGTCCTGTCTCCCTCACCAAGTTACTGTGACCTGGAGGCGCTGGGCTCTGGTCAAACTGGCATCACGGCCATGCTGGACCTGTTCTTGGCACGGGGACCTCCAGGCCAGCTCTGCAGAGCTCAGCTGGGTTTCCTATGAGCCTCCTACCCTCAGCCTGGGAGCACAGAGCTATTCCCACAGCTGCTTCCCTGCTGGGGGCCTCCTGGCTTCGCCAGTGCCATGGAGGCACTGCTGTCTCCTCTCACCTTTGTTCTTTCTCATGTACTTCTAGTGTTTGGGTCCATAATCCTTTTTACCCCAGGAGGCATGATGGAGTAGTGAGACGAGAAATGAATCAGACAGAAGATAAGCCTCAGACTGCAGGAATGCAATAGTGTGCTCTAGAAGAACTCAGAGCAGGAGCCTTGTCTTGGTTCTGTCACATACCAGAGGTGTGAATTTGGGCACATTCCCAAGCTTTATGAACCTTATCTGAAGAGTGAATCTGGTAAGCCCTGTCGTGTTGGACTCTTGGAAAGAGCAGTGTTCGTATAGCAGCTGGCACAGTGCCTGGCACACCTTAGGTCTTTAACGAATGGCAGTTATTAATGCAATTCTTCTGAACACAGACCCTTCAGATATCACAAGATATCCCACTGAAAAAGGAGTGCTACGTACGTAAGAAAAAATTATAATAGAAGGTCATAGTTGTTGTCTAACCCGGAGACTCCAGGAGTAATGTAGTGATTTCTAAAGAGAAAATTTTCAGTGCAGGTTTGGGAAATAAAAGACACTATGAGCATGGTGTATAATTTATTGAGATTTATTTTAAGCACATTTATAAATAAGTTAAGGAAAGTTCACACATGTAATTTAATTTTATAAAACAACACACTAAAAGATGTAAGAGAACCACAACTTAATATTTTATTTCTTCTTATTTCTCGAACCCAACTATTTTAAAGCTGATTTCTTTCATCTTTCCAGTTAGTGTTGGTAGTGATGTGATGTTATTCCAGATGACAAAATAAGATATATGTTCAGCATTTATTTACAAAACAGCAAAGCTCTTACAATTTACTTCATGAGAGCATTAAATAGGGGATTGACTTCATTCCTAACCCATATTTTGATACAAATGAAATACGTATTATTAAGAGAAACATTTCAACAATATATACCTAAAAGAATAAAAATTCAACTTCCACCACATACAACACAGGAACACACAGGCATATTTGTTTTGTACCTTTTAGGGCCAATTCAGACCTAAATTCTATGAACACTCTTTTAAAGCAATGTATGAAGAAAAAATTCCTGACGTGCCTAGCTGTAGGAGGTGCTATTAACACTTGGCACTAGAGACAGCAGTGGCCACAGAAAGAGACACAGCCCTGGCTGAAATTCTGCCTCAGGCTCTTTTTTCTTCATCCTGCAAGGCCTCCTCATAGTGAGAAGGGAAAGAACTTGGGTCAGTCCCATGAACCTTGGCCACAAATTCCAGAACTTTCATTTTGGTGGTTTCTGCATGGGCTCTTGGGCCCCACACGAATTCAAATCGCGCAGAATCACCGGTGGCCGCCTGCTGGTACACCAGGTAATTTTCCTTCACAAAATCTTCAGTGATGAGCTGCCTGGGCTCCCCGAAGATGAAGTGCCTCACTCCAAGATAAACGCCAGTCAAACCCAGAACTTCCCAGACTTCTTCTTCAGTGGCCCGGTTGCCCTTCATGAAGAGCACACCGAAGATGAGAACCAGGATGCTGGTCTTGGGCACGCCCTCTTCACCACTCATCATCCCATCATAGGTGAGGCCCAGTTTGATGAGCAGGACATAGCGGTGGTTGGTGGGATCCACTTCCTGCACTTCGAGGCCAAAGACCATCTCCATGCGCTCAGAGGCCCTCAGCGGGATCTCAGTGAAGCGGTTTCCATACCCTTTGATGAACATCTTCAACATTTCTTCCTTGGTTACTGGCTCTTTCATTCCATACTTGAGCAGCATGAAATTCACCAGGATCGCCACTTTCTCCTCGAAAAGATACATGAGCACATTCTGGGGGTCTGGCTCAGCCTGTGAGGTGCTTGAACTCTCCTTCTCTTGGCTAGTGGAGCCCTCATCTGACTTGCTTGATGAGGTGGCCATGGTGGCAATGGCAGAGAAACAGACACTCTGAGGACCCTCAGGAACACTGGCCATCCCAGCTTCAGGAGCCTCCTGCCAACTGGCAGGCATCAGAGGATGGGAGGAGAGGGAGGTCTCCTCCAGGGCCTTGGAGACCTGTGCAATCTCCAGGCTTTGGGCCTTCCCGTGGGCCTGAAGGTATTGAGCATGTGAGCACCGTGAGCTGTTCCGAGGCTGAGACATGACAGCTCTAGTGAGGACTCAGTAGGCGGGAGTATGGTCAGTAGGGCTGGTAATGGGGTAGTGCTTAAGGGAAAAAAGACAGATGTCATTGTTCTGAGCTATAAAATCAACTGTGGCAATGCTGATAAAAGCAGCAGCCAAAGGTTTGTGTTTTTATTTTTTTTCCTGAAAATAGTGCTTTGGGGCCTCACAGGTCTCCTGACCTACCGGCAGCTATGTCTTCCAAGAATATGAAGGATGATGTCTGACTACTCCTTGGGTGGAGAGAACCAACCCAGGCTGAATATTCTCAGGGATCTCAGGAGGCCAGTGCGATTGGGATCTGTAAAGTGATTTCTGTTTTGAGGAGGATGGTACCATGAGTCCTCATTCAAGTTCATTATCTTAGCATTGGATAGGCCTGGGTTAAGCCCTGTGCTAAGACCAATGTCACATCTCCTAAGAGCTGAACAGGAAAGAGAGAGGGACCACCTCCAGAAACAATTCCTGGGGTTCCCCAGAACTGGCAACAGGAGGAAGATCCTGTGCACAATCTCTCTCCTGTAATTGGGGGTACCCCCAGTTCTCAGTCAGTTGCCTTACTTTGAATCCAGGCAAGTCCTGGGATCTCTTCTCTTGCCAACTTAACGCTACCCCTCAAAATCAAGCCTCCACCTCTCAATCTGGAAGGATAATTAAGGACCGTAATGACCTGACAGCCTTACCCAAAGTCTCTCAGCTCTGACAACAGTTCACAGCTAGACTCCTGAGCCATATACTTCGGGGAAGATTGTCCCTCAGTATTCAGTCAGGGTCCTTGCCTTGGCTACTGGTGGGGGTCTCAGGCCTAACAACTCTAATTCTTCATACCAATCCCTCTGTACAAGACTACCTTATTTTCCTGAGTCACCTGTGAAGGAAGAAAGGAAGGACATTATCCATCTTTACTAATGCTTCCCTGGCTTATAGTAGGATTCAGACTCTGGATCTCCCTTAGTTCTGGGGAGAGGGGAAAAGGAGGGGGGGAGGGGAGAAAGGGGATGGGAGGGGAAAAAGGGAAAGGAGGGGGAGGGGGAAAAGGAAGGGGGAGGGGAGAGAGGAGAGAAGGGG
>PVIJ01007489.1:0-82130 GCA_004024925.1 Scalopus aquaticus
GCTACCCAAGGGGAATACAAAATGTAAAAGACATAAATAACAATAAAAATATATATTTATAAAAAAAAAAAGTAGTTAATCGGGAAGGTACATTTTTCAGAGGTGCCAATTAAGCAATGATTTCTTCCCTTTGTTACTCTACTCACTAATTCAATGGTGGGGAGCATGAAGAAGGGCAATTTTGGTCACCCATGCACAGAATCTTTGTAACAACCAGATGAATAGACAGGAGGTGTCTTTTATTCCTTGGTTGATTTTGAACCTCTTTAGAGAGGCTAAAGGCAGATACATCTAATCAAGCAGGGCTTTGTGGAACTGGCCCAAGCTGAGTGCTCTGAGGCTCATGTGACAAAGCATTGCCCAAAATTGAGAGGAAGCCTCCCCTTGACCACATTAATGCTATGGTAGCAACATTGACAATAGCCTTTTGTTATCAATTTACTTGTGCCCAGATTCTGTGATTCTGTGTTCTTATTTTCTCTCTCTCTCTCTCTCTCTCTCTCTCTCTCTCTCTCTCTCTCTCTATATATATATATATATATATATATATATATATATATACTATCTCTTTTAATAAACCTCAGCATACCCTTTTGAGCTATATATCATCTATATTTATTGTATAGATCTGGAAACTAAAGTCTAGTAAGATTAGGTAATAACCAGAATGTAGTATGTCAAAGATTTTATCTAATTGGTGAAGGTTTTTAAAAATTAAATTTTGTAATTAAAAATATGCATAGTAAAAAGTATTATAGAAAGTGTACAGACTCATAAATTCTCACAATGTAAAAATTCTATTGTAAAGAACCACCATGTGTCTCAGAGAAATAGAATTTTTCCTGCATCCCAAAAGTCCCATGATCAGCAGTTCCTCCTCCACAAAGCTTAGCTATTTCCCTAACTTCTAACACCATAGATTAGTTTTGCCCACTTTTAACTTCATATAAATCCAGTCATTTAATATGGATGTGCTCTTTTATGCTAACTTCTTTTGTTAAACATTATGAGCTTTCCCCCTAAAGTATGTAGCAAGGTTGCATTTATTATCATTACTGTACAGTATTCCATTATTTGAGTACAACACAACTTATATATTCTACATTTGGGATTTTATAAAATTGCTGCTGTAGACACTCCAGCAAAGGTATTTTGATGCAAAAGTGTGATGTTTTTCTGAATGCATGGCTTTGGGTGGAACGGATATGTCCTAGGATAAGGGCATGTTTCACTTTAGATTTTATTTGCTTCACATGATATCAAGGTGAACCTGATGTCAACATGACTTATTACTGGTGATATTAACTTTGATCAGTTTTTAAGGTCATGTCTGCCAGTTTTCTCTACCATGAAGTTACTGTTTTTCTTTTCCATGCTCTCTTCAGTAGAAGCCAGTCCATACCCAAGGCACAGGGAATTAAGCTCTACCTCTTCCTGTTAGAGGAAGGAATCTAAAAGTCGTTGTAGGCATATGTCAAAATCACAAGAACTACTAAACAAATATTTGGGGGGACATGCTTTTAAAGTATGCAAATAGCTTGTTTCTCCTCCAAGTATCATCCACTAACTTTAGCATTCATCATTGGATCTTGCCTGCAGTAGATATTAATGTGATGTTTTAACAATAATTTTCTATTCCTCTCATTCTTTTTATGTTTAATACTAGCAAATCTTCTATAAAGGAGATTGTCCCTTCTTTCTACTTATTTGTATCTGTATGGAGTATGAATATTTTATTTGGGGTATATGTCAATACTGTCATTGAGTTTTTTGCTAAAATTTTTCCAACTTTGGCCATTGGGAACTCCTTTAATTGGTTTTTATGTGCCTTTGGCATACTCTATCCTTTTTAAAAAGCACTTTATTTTTATAAAGTGAATTCTGAGATATAACTTATATGCCATAAAATTTGCCTGTTTTATATTACATGCAATTTCAATTTTAGGAGATGGTTTGTTGGAGGGACATGGCATCAATGTGATTTTTGTCTCACAGAAATTTTGCAATATTCATAGAACTGTGTAACCATAGGGCAATTTAATTAATTGTTTAATATGTCCATCACCTCCAAAGGAAACCTCATGTCCATTTGCAGTCATTTACTATTATTCTCAGTCCCGGACAATTATTGATCTACCTTCTCTTCTGTCTCTACAGATTTATCTTTTCCGGTTATTTCCTGACTTTCTGGCACTCGGAAAATGCTCTCAGTTCTCATTGTATCTGCACTGCCCTAGCCCTAGAAACAATCATTTCTCAAGAAGCACTATTTGTTCTGTTTGATGGAGAATGGTATTTAGAAAATCAGATTTGGGGAGCTAGGTGTAATTGTTGCTACTTCAGTGTCATTGTTTCCAACTTCTTCAAATGCAGCCATGCATCACTTAACTGTGGGGATATGTTCCGAGAAATGCATTGTCTGAGAAATGCATTGTTAGGCAATTTTGTCATTGTGCAAACTACATAACACTAGATGCTATAGCCTACCATACACATTAGCTGTACATACAGTCTGTTTGTAGCTCCTAGGCTACAAACCTGTATGTATACTGAATACTGTAGGCAATAATAATACAATGCTATTTATGTATCTAAATGTATTTAGACATAAGAAAGGAACTGAAGTCCTAACAACACCTTGATGTTGTCTCCATAACAGTGAGAGAATAAATGTCTGTTATTTCAAGTTACCAAGTCTGTAGTAATTTGCTACACTAATTCAAGAAACCAGTACATGTAAAATAGTTTCAGAATTACTAACCTTACCCCTATGAGAAATAAATTTACCAATTAGAGCAGCAGTATTTTTATATACAGGGGGTTTTTGTTGTTGTTTGCTTTTTGTCTGCCTTAACAGTATCAGGTCAAAACAGTATTTCTAAGCTACTAAGGGCATCTCCACTAGTATGTATGCTTTTCATCTGCCTTGTTTCTATTGGGCATGATTTTGAGATTGTTGTTGAATGTTTCAAAAATGTGTTCCCATTTATTGTGAATAGTATCCCTTGTAAGGACATACCACAATTTGCTAATCCATACTCTGCCAGTGATCCTTTGGTTTTGGGTTTTTGGCTATTACAAGTAAAACTGCTAAGAATATTCTAATGCAAGTCTTTGTGTAGAAATATTTTTAGTGATCCTGGATAAATATCTAGGGCTGGAACAGAGTGGCTAGAGGTATAGGTGTAGCTATAGCAGATGTATGTTTTAATTTTAAAGAAAGTACCAAATTGTTTTTTCAAAATTGTAACTATCAGTGTATGAGTTCTAGTTACAAAGAGAAGAAATCAAAAAACTTTTATAAAGTTCAGTTTTTCATTTTTTTTCTTTTATGTTTCATCTTTTTTGTATTCTAAAATAATTTGCCTAATCCAAGCTCTCAAAGATTTTCTTTTTTGTTTTATTCTGGAAGTTTTATACTTTTAGCTCATATATTCAGGCTTAGGATTCACTTCAATTTTTGCAGAGAGTGAGATGGAAAGTAGAGGTTCATTTTTGTATATAGATATCCAATTGTTCCAGCTCTAGTGTCTGTACAGATTGTCTCCTTTCCCCACTTATCATGACATCTCTATTGAAAGATCAATTTATCATATATGGGTCTATTCTAGTCCATTGACCTTTATGTCTACTCTTATAATATCACAAAGACTATAGTCTTTATAGCAAATAGTAAATTTTCTCCAATAGTATTCTTCAAGATTATCTTAGTTATTCTTGGTCCTTCACATTGCCATATAAATCTTAGAATAGTTTTTAATTGCCCACACCCACATAACCTTCCTTTTCCACCTTCCATTGCTTTCCTTCTCCTTCACTCTCTGTTTATTTTGAAGTATGACAAGAATACAAAAACTGCACCAATTATAGGTATATAGCTTGATGATTTTCAGAGTTATCCACACAACTAGCACCAAAATCAAAAGAACTACAACAATTCCAAAGGCACCCTTCAAACAATCTACCATGAAAGGACTTATTTTGTTTGTGTGTATGTTTGTGAGATTCATCCAGATAGTTGAAAATAGTTAATAGTTCTGTTCATTTTCATTACTTTATAACATAACGTTGTGAAAAAATAATATATTCATCTGTTCTATTGTTGGGAGACTGGAGTAGTTTCCACTTGGGGGCTATTCTGATTCTGCTGTGAACATTTCTTGTAGTTTTTGGAGATGTTAGCACTTTCACTTGGATGTGAACCTATAAGTCAAATTGTGGGGTTTAAGATTTACAATGTTCAATTTTAGTAGACATTGCAAACAGCATTCTGAAATGATTGTGATACTTTATATTGCTAATAGCATAGCAATGTATACATGGTTCTGGTTGGTAAAGCTTGGCATTTTGGCATTTCTACCTTTTTTGCTTTTGACTTTCTGATATGTACATAATGGTATTGTGGGTTTATAATTTTTTTAAATTATGGTAAAATACACATAACATAAAATGTGGCCTTACCCATTTTTCAGTGTACAGCTCAAGACATTAAGTGCATTCATGATGCCCTGCTATTATCACCACCATCCACCACAGAATCCTTCACATGGCAGAACTGAAACTCTGTACTCATTAAACAATAACTGCCCATTTTTTCCTTCCTCAGCCAGTCACTATCCTATTTCTGACTGTATGAACTGAATATTCTAGGTACCTTACTTAAGAGTAATCATACATTATTTTTCCTCTTTTGACAGGTCATTTCACTTAGTACAATGTCCTCAAGATTCATCCAAATGCAGCATCAGAATTTCTATTTTAAAACTACCAAATATACTACAGCTTGTTGATATTCTCACTCATCAATGGATACTTGGGTTACTTCCACCTTTTGGTTATTGTCAACAGTTCTTCTATAAGAATGGATGTACAAATATCTGTTTGAGTCCTGCTTCCACTTCTTCTGGAAATAGACCAAGAAGTAGAATGTTTGGATTACATGAGATTTTTGATTTTTTAAGGAACCATCACACTGCTTTCTACTGTGACTGCACTATTTTACATTCCCAACAATATTGCGAAGTGTTTAGATTTCTTCACAACCTTACCAACGCTTGCTTTCTGTTGTGTTCTTTTTGATAATAGCCATTAGGTGTAATAGGTTTAAGATGGTGTACAGTGGGGCCTCCTTGGCAGCGCAACAGGTTAAGAGCAGTCAGAGCTGGAGCTGTCAGAGGCTGAGTAAGCAAGAGTTCAATGCCTGGAGGGGGAGATGCCCAAATGGCACAGCAGACCTCTCCTGCCTCGCCTGCTGCTCCCCTCAGCAGTGTATTTCGGTTGATCGGTCTGTTCTGCTCCCCACTCTGTCTCTGGTGAATCCTCTCACAGCCCCACACCTCTGGCCTGCACCCTAGCTTGTATGCAAAAATAAATAAATCTTAAAAAAAATCTGCCTTTTCCTGGTGACTAGTACATTGAACACCTTCTCTGCCCTCTTGTAAAGTGCCCATTCAAGATCTTGCCCAATTTTCTTATAGGTTGTCAATTTTTCTTATTTAGTTTTTTCCATATATTCTGTATGAGATGTCTTGTCTAGTAGGAGGGTAAGTTGGCAGTTTGTTTTCTGTGATTTTGAAAATCAAACCTCAGTCCTAGCCATTCTTCAGTGTTTAGTAGTCAAACTTTTTCTATGAAATAGCCTTTTATGACTTTCTTAAAACTCCAACCTCCACTAATTTTATCTCTGAACTTCTACAATGCTTCCTGTCTCATTTTGTGATCTAAAGATATACATCCTACACTTGTTTTACACATTCCACACTTGTCTTACACTTCCCATAATCAGACCATACTGCTTATCTAACTTTGTTACTTCCCCACCTAGACTAATTCAGAGGACAGGGCCCTTATGTTATGTCATCCTTCACACATACCAAAAATGTACAGCTTTGGTTAAAAGCTCAATATTTTTCACATGATCTGAAAGATATTAATACTGCAAGAAATATCTACTATGCACTCAGAAGGATAGGAAATAAATCATTGAAATTAAATACATTTTGTTAAAGAGCTTAGAAACAGAGCCAGTGAAGTACACAAAACAGATTTAATCTCTACAAATATAAAGGAATATACTAATGGAGTTTATCTTTAACTTCTCTAGATTTAGAATTGCAGTCATTAACAGTTCTGAATACCACCCACATTATTTACTGAGTCTTGTGTATTTTCCTCTAAAAACACTTTCATCTAGAGTTGGATTAATTGTTCTACTCTCCATTAATGTGTTTATCCTTTTGTTTAGTCATTGGTCTCTTTTGGTTAAGGTCTTATCACAAGTCTGGATAAGCCTGAAATGGGAAGGCAATATAAGGCATCACCATGGTCTTTGAGAGTCTTGTGTCCATCATTAGTTATCTAATGTATTCCTCATCAAGGAGGATAGTGCTGCAGGTTTTGTAGGTGATGTTAATGTTCTTAAAATATCAAATCATATTTTTAAAACAACTCTATTTTGACATCCACTTCAAAGTTGCTTTGCAATGCAAAATATCATCATTCAATTTACATTTTTAATTTCTAGTCATCAGTATTTTTGTATTTTTGTAATTTTTCCTTGAAGTGAAATCTGATATTTATTAGGGGAAAACAAAAATGTTAAAGTCTCATTTTAATACTTTTTTGGGAGATTATCTGCTTAATTAAACTTCATTGCTTGTCTTCTGGGAATGCAGTTTAAAAAAAAAAATCACATTTGCTATCTCTTTGGAGGTGTTCGGATGAGTCTGTGCGTTTCTCTCACACACCAGATAGCAAGATGACCTGTGTTTGTACAGTTTTAGTGCCCTTGCCCTTGGAATTCTGTAACAAGCATCTCTCAAATGTAACTTTCTTTAAGGTAAGTGCTCTACCTGATTCCAGAATCATCTACCTACATCTGGTAAATCAGAGAAAATGAGTACAAATTCATAGGGACCTCTCTATCAGCTAATACAAAATTTAGGAAGGTATATAAAATCCCTGAAGCCTCTAGAACACAATTTAATGTAGTAATGCAACAAAACCAGTGTTGCAAGTTTCCGTGATATGGTCAATTCGGTCATTATTACAACAGTGTTGTAATCCATATAAAACAGTTCTTCAAGTGCTTAACCCATTATGGAAAACAACAGTTGTAAAACCAGATTATTTAGGCACCAGAGGAAGGACAGGAAAACAATAACAGGGATTGGTTGGCCTTAACATGTTAATTGTAGTACCTTAATCAAATAAGGATTTTATTTAACTTATCAAGTGTCAGAGTTTGATGTGGGAAGTGAAAGGCTAGAGAAGCCATTTGAGAAAGCAGGTTCTTTCTCCCTCCTGCTCCATCATCCTTGGCCTAGTCACAGGTAGGTTGTCTACCTCTACACTGAATCATCACAGTCAGGACAAAAAGGAGGAAAGGGTAAAGGCCAAAAGCTTTTGCTAGTTGAGCTGTCCTTTCTAAATTATTATTATCAGGGGGGCCTCCCTGGTGGCACAGCGGTTGAGCGCTGCGCTGTGGAGCTCTCGGCAGCGGCGTCGCGAGTTCGACGCCTGGCCGCGGAGAATCCCACATGGCGCGCAGACCTCTCCTGCCTTGCCCGCTGCTCCCCTCAGCAGTGTATTTCTGATCTGCCTGTTCTGCTTCCCACTCTGTCTCTGGTGAATCCTCTCGCTGCCCCACGCCTCTGGCCTGTACCCCAGCTTGTATGTATAAATAAAAAATAAATCTTAAAAAAATATTTATTATTATCAGGGAAAAAGTAGCATTTGTGAAGTAACTTTTGTATGAGCTCATTGGTCAATGTATGAGATTATTACCCTAGCTGGTAGGATATTATTGGAGGTATTTCAACCTGGATTTCATCCAAATTCATGTTTCTATTGGCAAGGAAGAAGAGTAGACACTGAGTAGGTAGAACAGCAATTTCTAATGCATCTAATTAATTGGTTTAAGTGAAATACTGTATATTTTAAATCTTGCTGTTAGGGATTCTCTAAAAGAGCATTTATCCATTTCCACATCTCTGAAAGTTCACCGTCACACTCAAGTTTCCTTTGATTACTGTTTCTCAACTTGCTTGATTTTTCAAAGGACAGTTCTGACATATCCATTTGATGGGTAACTGCATAAACATTACAAATACATTATAATCTTACATGGCAAAAGCTTACACAAGCACATCACATAAAAGAATCTAAATAACTAACAAACATTTGAAAGATACTCAGCTTTATCTCTGGGAATTTGGGAATTAAATTAATATTTAATACCCAGTAAAATCTTTAAAATTAAAAAGATAATATCATACGTTCATGACAATTTGGAGCAAATGGAACCTTCTTATATATTCAGCTCAAGAGTAAACTGGTCTTACTTATCTCACTGGAAGTTGTTTGGTAGTATCTACTAAAGTTGAACCTACAAGCTAGCAATCCTCCCCCTAGTTATATACTTACTTATGCTCCTCCAAAATACTTGCGCGCGCACACACACACACACACACACACACAAAACATGGTTTATATTCACAATATCAAAAACCTAAAAACTAGCTACATGTACACTAACACTAGAATGGGTAAATTATGGTATAGTCACATAATGGAATATTATACAAACTAAAATTACACGCAACAATATGAATCTCACAAACAGATTTGAATCAAAGAAGCCAGCCATAGGCACAGAAAATGGACTACTGTGAAAGTCCATTTACATAAAGTTCAAAAATAGGCAAAATTATCCTGTGACTAAGAAGCAAAATAATAGTTGAAGTTCTGAGAGGAGAGAAAGTAAAATCAGGCAAGCTGATGACTTCTGAGCTCCCAATATCCTTGTTCTTGATCTTGATGCTGGTTAATCGGATTTCACTTTGTGAAAATTCATCAAGATACATATTTATGAATGGTTCACTTTTCTGTATGTACACTATAATGCAGTGAAAAGAGGAAAACATTGCAGATATAAATAATCATTCAAAGCATCCTCATTTGAAGCCATTAGAAGTCCCACATACAAAGAAAAAGGACATACGAATCACAATGTAAGATCACTTAAGTATACAAGGAGCAAGTCACCATGGATGAGAGAGACTAAAAAACAGCACACAACTTATTTAGATTTGGGGATTGTTAGGTAAAGAGTATAGAACAACTAGGTACAAAATTCTACAAAAATAAAATATGGTATGCACAATGATATGCAATCAAAAGATTATCAGAAATAACAAAAAAGCCAGGCACAACAATAAAATGGAATGTCTAAAAATGAAAAATAGATTTTTAGACATAAAAAACAAGTCAATGTAGGGAGTTAATAACAAAGAAAACATCGTTGAAGGGTGAGTTGGAACATTAGGCAGAAGCAGCTACCATTTGTGGCACTGAAAAGTGGGCATTGAAAAGTATGAAAGAGTCTGACAGGGAGAACAGAAGAGGAAAAGGAAACATTTATTCTGAACCCCAAAAAGGAAAAGTAGAGAGAACAATAAAAAGGGAATAATTGAAGAGATCATGATTGAGGTATCTCCAGAAGTGATCACAGATATAAATCTATTTTCCCAACTATAGTAAAACAAACCCATGTCCAGATACAATGCAGTTGAAACTATACAAGAGCAAAGATAAGATTCCAAAATTAGCTGGAGAAAAAGAACAGATCATCCATAAAAGAGTAATAACAACAATTAAAACTAGAATGAATGGAATAACGTCTTCAAAGCATCATTCTTACTGACTCAACTTTTTTTTTTTTAAGAATTAAAGTGATATAAAGAACTTAACACGAAGAGACCTCTGTTAAAGGAACTTCTAAAGGTTTACTTTAGGAAGAAGGAAAGGACAATAACATGACAGAGAAGGGATGGAATGTAAATAAAATATAAAAGACATATGTGTAAATACACATGAACCAAAAATAATCATTATAAAATAATAATCTGGGAAGGGGTGACCAAATGTAAAGTGTTCTAAGGTTCTTGGACTGTCTGGACGGAAGACAATTTAAGATTTAGTTTTATTAATTATGCGCAGTCAAATTTTAAAGGGAAGCAAATCCAGCTATGTGAAGTTTATAAGAGATGCATCTAAAATTTAAGGACAAGAGAAGTTTGAGGGAGGAAGAGAGGAAGAAGGAGTGAAGGAAGAGGGGGAGGAGAAGGGGGAAACGAGGAGCAAAAAGAAAGAAAGAAAGCTTGGATAGTTCACCTTAACAGCTGAGGAAACAGATTTTAAGACAAAATTGGTGATAAATGTTATTACTTAATTTAAAGGCTAAATTTATCAGAAAGAAAATATAACAATTTTAACTTGTATGCATCCAATTAAACTGAAGCAAAATTCACAGTTTCAGGGTAAAATGGACAAATCCAGAAGCACTTCTTGTTCTTTACTGTAACAATCACAAATAAACCAATGAACGAATATATTCAAAAGGCAGTGTTTGCAGTAGCTTGTAAGAATAACGATGACTTTCCGCTACTTTCTATTTTCTTGATTGTTGTGATATTGTCAGAACAGTGAAGAGCAACCTCGGAGCCAGTGGGTGATCTGAATATAGAATGTGGAGCTGGGAGCTCTATGGCCATGGTGACCTTACAAACACAGAACACAGGCCTGCCCCACTCTCTGTTTGGCTGACATCTGACAGTACCTTGGTCTCTGTTCAGTGGCCACTAACTGGGGTAGGATAGACATTATCTGGGTACATGATGACCAATAAATTTTCTCTTCCTTTCTCTCTCAGCTCGTCCTTGTTCTCACTTCCTATGTAAATAAGTCCTTTTACTTTTAGTTCTGTGCCTGTGTCCTGCTTTCTTAAGCAGTGGGTGAAATCTCACCAACAGGGGTATCCCTGGTTCCAGGGTTGTCCCTTTCTGTAGTATCTTTATAATTAATATAATTAAGACACTCCCCGCCCCCCCCCAAATGAAATATGTAGCTGAAAATTTTAACTGAAGAGGGCTTAGTTAATTATGCTTTTACTATAGTCAGGGTAACTACATTCTACTTTTTATTTATCAGGCTGAATGCACTTTAAAGCATCTATTCCTTGTTTCTTTGTTTTCTGCTAAAATGTTAACTGGATTAAATGGCTCAAGTACTACTTAACTTTTACATAAAGAAACCTGGTATACCACACAGTTTCTGGTTTCCTAAGAATGAAAGAATACAGATACCTTGAATGATGTTCATTAGTTATCAGTAGTAGCATATTTAAATTTAGAATGCATTATTATGCATTCTTTCCCAAATTCTTTTATTCTTACTTAGAATTTTTTTCTCTGCTTGTGCCCAGACATAGCTATCATCACTGAAGGGATGTTACACCGGGGGGAAAAAGCACAAAAACATACAAATTAGTAATTATTTTTTTCATATTGATACTTCTTTGGGCTTAACTTATATAGCTATTTCTAAAACTCAGTCTCTACTTTTGTTTTGTGAAACATGTCATGGTAAGCAATAGTTAAATGAAATAGCAGGTCATTTCATACAAATAGAAAACAAGACAGCATGCTCCGAAGCTGGTTCTCAAGGAAACAGGCAAATGATTTTTTTTATTACAGTACTGAAAACAGAGTTAGTAAATAGACTCCTCTTGAATGTATGATCTAAAAATTGAAACTGTAAAACTCATTCTATTATATGGAATATATATTTCATAGTTGTTTAACTGCAAGCCATCTGGGAAAAAAACAGTATGTTAGAAAAACAAAATAAAAATGTTAAATGTATTATTATATTTTGAAAACTATTGAAAATGATAGGAATTCTAAATTCCTACGAAATTTTTACCCACTAGATGTATTTTAGACTCTTTTGAGATATGCATATCCAAAATATATTGTTCAAATTCCTTTGCTGTTTAGAGCAGCAATGAAAGAATGAAAAAGGAAGATATTTCCAACTCCTTGCTAAAACAGTAAAGGTCTAGAAACAAGATCTTAAAAACTCCAATAGATTAATAAATGAAACTCAATTTCAAACTATCATAATTTTATTTCTTTTATTTTCTCTCAATACTTTCATTGTCTAAATTTATTGAATCATGTGCATACAAGGTGCTCCACATAAATCATAACGGACAGCTTGACAAATCCTTACAAAGTAACCATATTCATGTTATCAGCATAATTAATGATGAGGTGGAAGATTGCTAAAACTGAATGCTTAAAGCCAATGACAACCACAAAAAGACACAGTAGTAAACAAGAACGAGTAAGTGTAACTGAATGAAGTGGGAGGAATTCTCGCAGAAAGGCAACATTGGCAGATCTTACAGGTACCCTGTAGCATCAGATTATGAGAAAATACATAGGTTTCTGTCTTGAGGCCTCTCCTACAGTGTTTTCCCTCCTCCTTGCAGCTGAACATTCCAAAACAGGAGAAAAAAATACAAAACTTCAGAACCAATTAGATTGCTTAGCAACATTTTTTTTTATCTTCCTGAGCTACATCTGTGCAAGCCTCTTGTTACACAGTAAGTTTAAAGTTGGAAATCAATCTTGTCAATGTTTAAAGGCGTTTTCTTCTTTAACTGGCAGCTCATTTTTGTTCACTTAAAACTGAACTTGTAAAACGGCTCCTAAATTCCATGTCCAGTCGTAGAGCCCAGAGACTACCAAACCATGGGGCTTTCAGAAACTCTGCCTACCGTTTTCTTTGTAAATACAAGCCATTCTCACATCTGGGTCCCGAAATTATTTCACCTTTCGAGAGCAGCAGTATGACTGTGTGCGTTCCGCGAAATCCCTTCTAGCTCTTTCTATTCTTTATGTTTGTAGCGACTTCTTTGACCCACCGGTAACTTTCCCAGTTACTAAGTTTACGAAGACCACTAATTGTTTTGTTTGGAATTTACGAACAATTTAGCCACAGGTGATTACAGCAACATTGAGGGAGAACTTCCCGCCGCAGCATTCACAGACCGCGAAAGCCCTTGGTACCCAAAGAGGCAACAGGGGAAAACGGTCAAAGCGCAACAATATTCCTGAGAGCCACGAACGCCGGCTCTGATTTCAGGTTGCCGGAGCGTGCCCAGTGGGCGGCTTTAAGGTAGAGCTGCCACTGAGGGCGCCTGAACTGGGCTGGGGCGACCTCGCCATCAGCTGCCCCACCACAAAAAGGAATAAACGCTCCGAATCCCGTCACCAGGGCAACTCTGCAATCCAACACCAAGGTTCAAGATTCCGCACCAAAGCCACGCTGCAGAAGAGAGAGGCGCATCACCGTCAGACCGCGTAGCCTCCAAGGCATCCCAGACGTCGCCGTGCTAAGGATGCCGGGCGCGACCAGGCAGTCTCCCTCTGCGCGGCCCGGGGTCCGAGGTTCAGCCTCCCCCGGCGACCCGGCCTCTCCCAGCCGGCTCTGCCTGCACGTGGCGGCCGTGATTGTCCCCAAGAGATATCCCTCCGCGCCCCCGCCTCAGAATCCCCCTCCCAGGCTGGGACCCTCGGAGTCGAGCGCCGCGGAAGGATCGCTCGCACGCACACGCGCGCGCACGTCCCACCGCGCCCGCGGGGAGTACGGGGCGCCGCGGCGAGAAGTACCCGCAGCCGCAGCCGCCGCCGCCGCCGCACAGCCGCTCTGCTGCCTCCCGCCGTTGGTTAGTCAGCCCGGCGGCTGCGGCGGGCGGCCGGGCGGGCGGCCGGGCCGAGCGTGCTGCTCAGCTAGCCCCTCACCACCGTGCCCGCGTCCGCCCTCCGCAGCTCCTCGGGGAGGGGGGCAGTCGGTGCCTGCGCAGAGCCGCCTCCTCCCCGCCCCCGCCCCGCCTCCCCCCGCGCCGCCGCCGCCCGCTACCGCCGCCGCTGCGCCTGCTGCTCCTCGCCGTCCCCGCTGCAGTGCGAAGGGCTCGAAGATGGCCGGTTGGCAGAGCTACGTGGACAACCTGATGTGCGATGGCTGCTGCCAGGAGGCCGCCATTGTCGGCTACTGCGACGCCAAATACGTCTGGGCAGCTACGGCCGGGGGCGTCTTCCAGAGCATAACGGTGAGAACCGGCGCCGGCCCGGGTCCCCGGCACTAGACCCGAGCGGGGCCGGCGGCCGTGGGCGCTGCAGCGCGGGGCCGGGGCACGTAGATCCGCGGTCGCAGGTGTGCAGGCGGCGGTGCCCAGGATGCGGCTGCCGGGCGGACGGGGAAGCCGAGGCTCGGCAGCCCCCAGCCCGGGGCTGCACCGACTAGCGGGGGCGGCGGCTCGTCTCTGCGGCTCCCAGCTCCCCGCCTGCCCCGGCTGGGCATTCCCGGCGCGAGCCCGGGTGAAACTGGGGGAGGGGGAGCGCACCGGCTTGGGTGGGGGGTGTCATTTTTCCCCTTGATGCGGCTCCTCGAGTTCCCTGGAAGCCCCGAGGTCTGCTTTGCAGTTCCCGAAATGAAAGCGGGCAGTGGAGGGGCCGGGTCGGGGCGCGTCGAGCCCGAGTGGGGGGTCTTCGGCGGCCGGGCAGCCCCTCGCGCCGCGGACAGCGCGCAGCCCGCCCTGCGGACTGTGGGAGGCGGTGGCTGCCGGGCCGCCGGAATCCTCGCAGCGACTTAGCGTAGGTTTGCCGGTGTCCAGGCCTCTTGGGCTTCCGAGAAATGTACGCCGACCACGTAGGTGGAATTCGCGAATCTCGACTAACGCGCTGGCTCCATAGGTTTTTTTTTTTTTTTTCCTCCAAGATGGCGAACTGCCATTGATTTCTCTCCTGCTCCTATGGAGAGTCATCGATATACCGTTATCCCCAATTACGCAACATAGCTCTAAAAGGGAGGATTCTTTTATGGGACTTTGAATGATCTGTTAAGACCGGGGGGACTCTTAACTTCTCCAAGTCCCTCCCGCTTTAGCCATGGCAGTAAAGGAACTAATGCAGATTTATGGTTCACAGTTCCTGATTTTCTTGTGACTTAATGGTTTTGACTAGGTTGCCACATGGGGAATAATTGTCACTAACCCTCCAGTGCCTCTGTATTGTTTTGCCTGTTTCTGCATAAGGCTCTAAAATTGTGATGAGTATCTCAAATGCAGGATCATTCCCTATTTCTTACCCTCACGCAACCTTTCCATTAAACGTGAAAATTCAGGCCGCCTGTTACGGGTGCTACTAATTATTCCTTTACTACTCAACATGATTTAAGATTTGTGTAGAATTTAGTCCTTGATTCTAGTACTTGAAGGTCTCCTATAACCGCAGTAGACTACAATCTTGTAGAGAATTGGCTTCTGGTAATCAACTTTTTTTCTGCAGTCCTCTTGTCTTTGTGTGCGAGTTCCCGCTGTCTGAGTGGGAAGATTGCGGGAGTGTGCTTGGAAATGGCTGGGGCCTGCTATGACTCTGCAGTTCTGATGGGGGCGACGCCTTCCTTCTTATTCATGGAATGTTAGAATGCACGTTTTCTCCTTTCCGGTTCTGGTGGCTACCTCAGTTTCTTCCCACCCTCCCTCCATTTTCTCTAGTCCTTTACCTTTGCCCACTGCATTGCTACATTCAGAACCTTCTGTATTTGTCCAGTAAGAAAACTGATCACTAAGGAGAGGAAGGGAAGTTGGAGAGAAAAAAGGAGTAGTAACTCGAAAAACAGAGAGGAGGGAAATATGAATTTGGAAATGCGATGAAGTCTAGGAATTGAAGTTCATACTGTGAGTGATAGCTATTTGAAACACAAAGAGTGGACAAATTTGCTAAACATGGACTTTATTTCCGGAGACTTTGAAACAACTTCAAATTTGATGCAGTATGACTAATTTCACTGAATATGACAAGCTGTTGAGTTTATAGGTGATTCTTTACCATTACATAAGCCCTCAGGCACCACCTGACTTGAGACAGTTTATAAATAACTCTTAAGTTTGCAGTTTGTCTAGTGTCAACTACCAACTATTTAGAGAAATTGTTTCCATAGACTGGATTTAGTTGGCAGACTACACTGTTAACTGTGAAATCTAATTAACTGATATAAAACATGTAATCATGTAAGATTAAGTAATGCTTTAGAAAAGACTGAGATGATATTACATTACTGAAATGTGGATATCTTTGTAGTAGTACAAACTTGGCACACAGTTTTTCCTGTTATATCAAGACTTGAAAGGAATTAACTACATCTTCATGTTTTGTTTTCTTTTTCGTGGGGGGAGCAGCCAGTAGAAATAGATATGATTGTAGGAAAAGACCGGGAAGGTTTCTTTACCAACGGTTTGACCCTTGGCGCAAAGAAGTGCTCAGTGATCAGAGATAGTCTATATGTCGATGGTGACTGCACAATGGACATCCGGACAAAGAGTCAAGGTGGGGAGCCAACATACAACGTTGCTGTCGGCAGAGCTGGTAGAGGTAAGCAAGGTACTCTTTTTGTTAAAAGTTGCACGCCACTTTACAACTTACTGGACAGTTTTAACATTTTGAATAAAAGTGTTAGTCCATAATGGCTATTAAGGTGGTTTTTGTGAACTGCCCAGCACTGAAGGAGGCAGCACTGCTTTAAACAGACCCTGTGGAAAATGCAAATAGAGTTGAGCTGCTGAGATCCTGACTTTATTCTCAGAATATTCAAATCAGCTTTTCCTTTTCAGCTATAATAAATTTAAAATCTAAATTTGTCTCAGATTTTACTACATGTTGAATGTCAATCTTATGGGTTATACAGATTGTTGAATCATTCAAGTTGTTTAGTTACCTTAGTAAATCCCTCTGAGTCTTGGATTGTTGAATCTCTTCATTCTTGCTTGCATTTTAACCTTTAACTGCTCAACAGAAAAATGGAAAAATTAACATTGGCTCCTTTTTCTATTAGAAATATTGCTGGGAAAGAGCAATAATTAGGATGAAAGTTTTTAGTATGAAAGTTGCTGTTTACTAAAGTATTCTCAAAGGTGTTAGTATGTGATTTCGATTTTAGTTAGGAAATTGTATTTCTTTTATATGTTTGGTCCAGAAATTCTTGTATTTCCTGACTTGTCAACATTGCAGAAATTCTTACTGTACTAGCTAAGTATCACTACTTTAAAAAAAAAAACTTTGAAATTTGAGGTTTATGACATCTAACTGATTTGCTGGTACATTTGAATGTGTTTAGCCTGTATAAATTTTGTAAATAGGGCTTGTGTAGCATGATTAGCAAATTGGTGCATGTAATTTAAGACTATAATGTGAAAGACCTTGAAGCTACCCTGAGCTGGAAATCATTGCTATGGTCCTACTGGTCCTACCAATTCCCTGCATTTATTCTTGTGGTTGCTCTTAATTATGCTGTGATTTGGTGCTTATGAGTATCTTTCTATAGAAAAATCAGATGGCTGAAAGAGTACTCTCTCTAAACATTAGCTGAACTCAGATAATTATGTTAAAAAGAATTATCAACTATATGACATAAAGCCAGAATGAGATTTTTCACACCATAGGGCACTACTGACATCTAGTGGCAGTGAACATGAAATTTGACATAATGCATATATTTTGGGGCTGGACCTTTGAGCTGTATCATAGAAAACTAACCTGTGGGTGGAAATAATAAACCTACCTAGGACTTTAGACTCAGTGAAAATTACCATAGTAAGATAGCGGTAAGCATAAGCCTTACATACTTCAGCCTGTTCTGAATGGCACTGAAGAAAACTATTTAAAATTTGGTCTTGGTTTTCCTCTGGAAATAATCGATACATTTAGCCTCACCGCTAAGACTTACTTTGTACGAAGTATATTTTGGGAGAATTTTATAAATAATCACTTTTATTAAGTTTATGTTTTGGGGGCCAGTCTGACATATATTTGTCATACTAACATGTTTTTTGCTCTAGAATAAAAGATAGGTGATTACACCTTTTTCTCTTTGCCAGTATAAAGATAGCTTTATGGAGTACATTAGTCAGGCTTCTAAGATGCAGTTAATAGTAAATGATGTTTTTAGTTTTCATTTATAGTTTGAAAGTTCTTTTTTGAAGACTTCAGTGCTTGACAGTTCATGGAAAACTAACTTAATGTTATCTTATTAATCGGGGTCTGTCTGCTAAAACTTATGTGACTTTCTTGATTAACACTTCTTTTGAAACACTTTTCTTCTTTCTCTTTCAGTCTTGGTCTTTGTAATGGGAAAAGAAGGGGTCCATGGAGGCGGATTGAATAAGAAGGCATACTCAATGGCAAAATACTTGAGAGACTCTGGGTTCTAGCTGCTAGGCAGACTGTTAAGTATTAGGGGAAAATTGCTCTTAAACTTTCCTAGCTGTAAGCTTGAGTCTTAATTCTGGAAATTTTATTAGCAATGCAGGGTGATGGGGTATGAATCTGTGTCTCCTTTGTATCCCTCTATTGGTGGGGAAAGGTGTCTTTCTTTCTGCCCCCTTCCCCTCCCCCCCTTAAATAATTCTGTTCACTTTTGTTTTGTTTCCTTGTGTACTCCAGCATTGGTTATAGTCATGGGAAAGGAAGGTGTCCACGGAGGCACACTTAACAAGAAAGCATATGAACTCGCTTTATACCTGAGAAGGTCTGATGTGTAGCAGCCTCTCCCCATCTACCTAGCAACTGTCTTCATCACCACCCAATTATGGTCACAGTGCTACCAGACTATAGATGGTAGCTAATTTTTCTAATTTCTTTATCTATTTTCTAATGTCATGATTCCTGTTTGCCCAATGGATCATTTGTATGTTATAACCACTGTATGTAACCAACCTTTATCTGGCAACATAATTGCAGCACAATAATGATTTGCATGATACCTTGAAATTTGGGGGGAGGGGGCATGCCAAGTTGGGCATCACTTTGTCTTAGCAATTAATGGGATATTGATTATTAAAATTAGTTAATATTAAGGTGCCGGTTGTACAATCTCTAATTTGATCAGTGTCTTTTCAGCACTTTGAGCATTTTCTTAGCTCATTTAGTCTTCCTTTTGTAGTGCATGGTAGGGAGGAAAAAGTGCATGCATCTTTTCCTTTGCTCCTCTCTTTTCCCACCCCCTCCCTTCGCACATAAGGTATTTGTTTTGCTTCCATCTTCTTTTACACAGTGCCTGGTTTATTTAACCAATTAATATCCCTTTTATTGATGAGCTATTGAGAACCGCAATAGTTTGCTTTTAGTATTGTTGTTGCACTTGCATAGAGAAACTTTTTTTCAGTCTACAGGACATATGAAGAGTGCAACCACAAAACAAGAGCAAAAGGCACTTCCTCCCATGACCTTACAGTACCCATACTGATTGAATCCCCAGGGACATTCCATCATTGCAATAGCTCACATTTTTGTTCCTGTCTTTTTCTTTGCACACCAGCTCTACTCTTTAGTAAAACTGTAAAAGGCTGCCATTATGGACATTGGTATCCCAAAATAACCATCTGGAGTGTGTCCAGTTTGTTCTTCATAGGACCAATTTTTATTTGCAGCTTGAGTTTTTATATGAAGTTGCATTATTGTGGACTTGGCTGTCTTGTGATGAATTTTTTTCATATGTATTCTGTGCCATACATACTATTGTTAAAATGAACTGTTGCTATTGTGAGATGGATTTTAACTGACCTATTAAAGGTTTCTTTCGAATGGCACTACTTTAGGGACATTTAGTATTTGCTTCTATTGTTTGGGCCTTGTGGATAATGTACAGATTTAAAAACAAATCTTGTTGCTGATTTGTCCATTTCTTTCCCTGCACTTTGTTACATCTGGGATACAGTCTAACTCATCTGATTTAATATGCATTTAAAAAAATGCCATAACTATTAAACACCTTGTTTACAGACAGATGAAATAAATTTATTCCAACCAAATATTCTAGACTCCTGTTGTTTATATTAATTATTGGCTTACTGTTAGTTGGTTTTTGACACCATGGGTTTATGCAGGTAGGTCAAGGCTTGCTGCAAGTATAAAATCTTAGAAACAGAAATTCAGCTGATAACTTCTATTTCGTGTAGTTTGTATTATAAATAAAATGAGTGCCTGGGAATTTCTTTTTAATGGGCTGTGATCTGGTAAACATTTTGGTCGTCTCAGGTTTATCTTCAATCTTATAAGAGGAAAATTGACTTATTTGCTACAAATGAAGTATTTTCCCTTTTGTTACTGATACCTAGATTTAAAATTTAGTGTGTAGTAAAGGAACCCAATGCCAAGATTTTCTGCATTATGGATCCTTTTGTGTTGAACTGTCATTTCTTTCTTTCTAATTGTAATTTCTGTTGGTCAGGCCTAAGTGAGCCAGCAGGGGCTCTCCTGCATAGGCAGCAGGTAAGGTAACTGTAGTTTTTAGCTTCGGAGTGACAGAGAAACTATGGCTAAGTGCTAGTCAAGTTTAATTCCAGAGTTCATAAAATTCCTAAGATACATTAAAGCTTACTAAATATGTGAATACTAATTAGATTACCATGAACTATAAGGCAGCAGCTCATAGCAGGGATGTTCAAAAGTTGGGGAATATAAGTGAAGTTGTGCCAGTTATAATGTAGTTCACCCTACAGATGTGGACTCCATAACCCAGGAAGTCCCTTTAGGAAAAATGGTCAGGTTTTTAGTCTGTTTCATTTTAAATTGCCTGTTTGTTACTTTTGAGAAACTGGGTTAGGGAGTGAGTTTTGCTTTACTAGAAATACACAGTTAAAACACTTTTTTTCTTTGACACTGTTTAGGTATCAGTTCTAAATTTATGGACGTTTTGGAGCTACTTTGGTAGTTGGGTATACCTTACACATTATAAAACAACAGAAACAACTTCTTCATCTGTTTGATCCCTATTAGGAGCAAAAGGTTGGCAAATGAAAATTTGGTAGTTGCATTGTGACTAGAGATTTTATGGTAATAAACATTCATATTTTAGTTGTTAAGAATTGTTAGGATAATTACAGAAAGTGGTCACCAAAACTCTGAAACCCTTAATGAATGAAAGCTGTAAGTTGGTGTGAGGGGTGTTTTGGAGGATGTGGTTAGGGAGTGTAGAAGAGTTATAAAATATCACTAAAGTAGTAAGTAATGAAATTAGTCATGCCAAGTAATGCTAAGTCACTTTGTCTTAGCAAGTAATGGGATACTGATTACTAAAATAGTAATAAAATGCTATGAAAATCTATACATGTCTCTTTGCTTTGTCCTTGGTTCTAGTAAATGGAGCTATACAAATTTGTGTACCAGAATGTCCATCTCATAGCATTACTTATGGAACTAAAATAGTCATTGAAGAATGAAGCAAAATGCTCACCAATGAATATAAAATAACAGCTGGGAGTTTCAGAAAAAGGGTAATTTCTGCTTCAGAAAAACTTCCAACAAATTTAAAAGAACCAGGTCCTAAGTCTGAACTGTTGATTAAGGGTTGAGGAAATACAACATCTAATGTACATTACAGTGAGCTTTCCCTTTTTAAAAGAAAACTTTTGTTATGTTTTTATACATCAATAATGATAAAAGCACTGTGTATCACTTAACTGTGCATGTGTATGCTAGGCACTGAACTCAAATGTTTTGTCCTCACATTCTAGGTTATGTGAAATTATACAAATGACCAGTAGGTTTAGAAAGGCTAGGCCATGACAAGTATGTCAGAGCTGTTTCTTAGGCTTATATTTTATTTTTAAAGAGTCAAGTGAAGAAAATGAGATAGTATAAGATAATCCATAATTCAGCCTTTTATTTTGTAATATGCCTATTTTGGGTTGATTTTTTTTAAAGCAGTTCAGAAAGTGAAAAATTCCCTACAAGTGTTACATTTCTTTAAAAGTATTTTTTCTTTTTTGCAACGATGGCTCATACAGCTTGTGTGCTTGTTACTCCCCACTATACTTGTGTTCACTTAAAACTTCTATCAATGCAGATTTATCTCGGTATTTACTTTAGCCTTTCAAGGCTGTACAGCAGTCCCGTGTAAGGATTTACCATAATTATAACAGGGTACTATAATGTACAATATTACCGTAATGATTTTGGCAGTAGCCTTAACTTTTTAGAGGGTTACCTAAATGATTGTGAGCTGTCAATCAACCTTACAGAAAATTCTATGGTGACATGTAAAAGCATACCTTTTAATACAGTGCATATATATAAAGTAAATATGGGTAATACTACAGTGGGACAAATATTTGCTGGTTCTAAAGTGGAAAATGTGTTTATTAAGACTCCCTTCATACAGGACATATAAAAATTCTTAGCATTTTGATTATACATAAGTATGTTTTCTACATAGTTACAATAACATAATATAGTTTAGTTTGTCATAATACATTGTTTCAATACATTATAAGTTCTGTTAAATGTAAGCACTTAGTTTCAAATCCAGTACTTGAACAATTTCCTCTGCACATAGTTTAGCAAGGTTAAGCATAAGATGATCTTTATTAAGAGGTATTATGATCTGAGTATTAACTGTTGCTGAAGTTTGGTATTTTTATACTGCATTTTCTTTTTGCTTTGATCACAACACAAAACCCTTAAAAGATACTGAAATTCAGTAAGTAAAGTCCAGAGACACTGCTTTAGCTGATGAATCCAATTCGTATATAATACTATTAAAAACCTTTAAAAAAACTTTTGAAATCTATACTAGTACAGACTGTTACTATCAGGTAAGACTACCTGGCATAAAAGGAAAAGGCTGCTTTGTGGTGCTGATAGGAGGAAAAATGCTAACTTACCTTGTTCCTTTCACTAATGACAGCAAGTTGGAGAAATACCAGAACAAACATTTCCAGCTCACCAACTGCTGAGTAACTTTATGGAGATGGGAGTTGGCTTAGCTCATGCTAGGTGGCCACAAGACTGACCTTGTGTGTGGAACAGGAAACATTTGCATACTGTGATCTAGATCTTAACTGCAAGCTATGCTGAGGAATATTTTTTAATGTTTTGGCTTTATTTCATTCCAGAAGAGTTGGTTTGATGCTTGTGTTACAGCACCAGTCTATTATTATTAGCAAAATGAAGTACACTCCTGCAGATGTGTACCAGATCAAAAAAAAAAATCTGTTTTAGTAATCTGATTTAACAGTAAAATACTGAAAGATAAAGTTATTTATACAGAAATATCTGAAGGGAGCAAAAAAATCAAACCATTATATACCTAAATAAAACATTTTAAAGAAAACCAAATCACCCTGAAGGTCAAACAGTATTTGCTATGTTGTAATCTCGTTGACCATTAGGCTGCAGTTGGACCACAATACTGTGTTCATTAATTTCATTTTCTGCATCACTACTGTCGCTATCTTCATTGTCATCTTCCTCATACTCTGAAGATTCTGTCATGTTCTGCTGTGATCGAGATTCTGCCAAAGCCCCAAATGACTGGGTGCTAACAGAAGCCAAAGGTCTAAGTAAAGGGGTATGTTCTGACACTTCATTTTCTTCTTGACTACTATCTGTGTCAGAGTCTGAATCGCCTTGAGAAGGAACGACTTTCTGCTTGCAGACTGGACAGGTCTTTTTGGTTTTAGTTAGCCAAGGATCTACACACTTGCAATGATAAGCTGTTGAGGCAAAATATAAATCTGTTAGCACATTGTAGTTGAGAACATTCTTTTTAGTCACTTGCCATGTTGCTAGTGTTCTTATAATTAATATACATCATGTGGGGATAAGAGAAGAACAGTTTGTAAATTTTTATACTTCCATCCTTTAATGAGATCACTAATTAGTGCAAGGCCTGGCTTAAGTGTACTAATACCTTTTCTGTCTCCTCCAATATTGGACCTAAATGTAAACTACTCTGTAAACAAATTCAAAGCAGTATGTAATTATTCATACCATGGGAACAGGGAAGGATTCTGAGCTTGTCTCCTTCTTCATATTCGTCCAAACAAATGGCACATACATCATACTCATCTCCTATGACAAAACATGAGTAAAATTAATTAAAAGATGTAGAGAAGTCTCAAATTTCTCAAGTTAGGTCTTCCTAGTTATTTTAAATGTTTCAGGTTTTTTTTAAGTGATACCTTTACTGTCAAGCAGTGAGCTGCTTTAATAAGGAACTTTTAAGTAACCTTTTACCTAAAATAAGAAACTATGGATATAGGGGCCTCCCTGGTGGCATAGAGGTTAAGTCTCAGTGCAATCATCTTAACTGCCACCACAGTGGTCAGAGTATGATCCCCAGTCAGGGAGCTAGTAGCCCACATACCTCAGCAGACTCTCTCCTGTCTCGTCCACTGCTCCCCTCAGCAGTGTATTTCAGTAAATCTGCCTGCTCTGCTCTCCACTCTGTGTCTGGTGAATTCTCTCACCAGACCTCTGGCCTACACCCTAGTTGTTCTGTGCATAAACAGAAATAAATAGAAATTTCGAAAATAAAAATGGATATAAATTTGTTTACCTTGATTTCCTTTGCAAAATATTTTTACAAAAGGAATTATAGTGCCATTAGAATTTTATGTAATTATACAAATACTAGCTTTGGGAAACTTATGCTAAGACCAGAATGTCACTACTTAGATTTCTTAATGTCTCTAGGCCATTTTTTAAATAAAATGGAAAGTCTTAAAAAATTAATGATTAAGAATATTTAATGTTGGCCAGGTATATGAAAAAATGTTCAACATCACTTATAATCAGGGAAATGCAAATTAAAACCACAATGAGATACCACCTCCAGTGAGAATGGCACACATTAAAAAAACAGGTAACAAATGTTGGCGAGGATGTGGAGTAAAAGGAACTCTCTTACACTGCTGGTGGGAATGTAAACTGATGCAACCAGTATGGAAAGCTGTATGGCGTTTCCTCAAACTCCTAGAAATGGAGCTTCCATATGACCCGGCAATACCACTACTGGTAATCTACCCAAAGGACACAAAAACACTAATCCAAAAGGATACATGCACCCACATGTTTATTGCAGCACTGTTTACAATAGCTAAGATATGGAAACCCAGATGCCCAAAAATAGATGACTGGATCAAGAAGATGTGGTACATATATACAAGGGAATACTATTTAGCTTCAAAAAAGAGAAACACATGCAATTTGCAGCAGCATGGATGGATCTAGACGGGATCATGATCAGTGAAATAAGCCAGAAAGAAAGAGAAAATTATCGAATGGTTTCACTTATAACAGGAATATAGGGGAGCCAAATAAGAATGTGACATTCAGCAGGGAAGGAGGGGAGGGCAAGGGCTCAAGAGGGGGGAAGAGGGGAGCACGGGGGACTATGGTGATGGCTCCACAGGTGAACAGGTGGTAGGTAACCTATGGGGAACACACAATAATGTAAAAGATATGAGTAACAAAAATATTTTTTAAAAAACGAATACTTAATGTTGGCTTGGCAAGTCACTTAACCCTTGACATCCAGTTCTTTTATCTGTAAAAAGATTGTGTATACCTCTGAGGGTTGTCAGGATAAAATGAGATAATGTGAACAAAGGGCCATTTGTACATAGGTATTCACTAAATGATGTTTATTCAAGTTTACTCACAGTTCTTTTTGGAATTCAAGTGAGCCTGTAAGTTTTCAAAGGAATTGGCATCCTTATATACAGCGGCTTTTTAGGTTGAGTGAGTGTCTTAGGGATACCACTGGGACTGTTTATAATTTACTGTTTTTAATTATATATGGTAGGTAGATCTGTATGTTATATACAAAAATCATAGGTAACAAAAGACAGTTAACTTCATTACCTATCCCCCACACAGGGATATCAAGAGGCATGTCAGAAAAAAAGCCATTGCCTGGCTTTTAAGATAAGCTAAACATAACACACACAGAAAGAAATGATAGTTATATCGAACACTTTCTTTAATATATTTAGTATGTACATTCAGGAGTCTTAAATATTTTAATGAAAATAACATTTTCATTACCTTTATTTTGGTTACTATAGTATTGTGTATCAACTACATTCTATAAAAAATACAAGGTTCTATATTACAAATGTGTGTGAAATATAACTGATTATGTACATGCCTATAAAGAGTAAGACTCCAATATATAATATCTGTCATTATACACTTGATCCATTTTCATGCAACTATTTACATGAGAATGGTATTACAACTGATTTCCCATACAAATAAAACTTCTGATTTTTTTTACTTTGTAAAAATGCCCATTAAAAACAAATAGTTAATATCATTGAACAGGAACAGAGTGGTCCAAAGTTGTGCAAAGGCTCTAAGGCTTATTTTATTGAGGTAGGGAGTTTAGCCTGTATTATCCACATGGGCACTGTGTATTCATAATGTTCCTGAAAGTGCAAGAGGTAGGTAGAAAGTTGAGTCAGGAAGATGTGACTATGGATTAATGGTTAAGGGGATACAAAATTACTGGCTTTACAGATGAAGGGAAGGGTCATGAGTTAATGTGGCCTCTAGAAGCTGGAAAAGGAAAGGAAATGGATTCTCTCCTAGAACCTTCAGAAGAATACTCAGCCCTGTCAACATCTTGATTTTTAGCTCATGAGAACTATGCTGGACTTCTAACCTACAGAACTGTAAGATAAAGTTTGTGGTAAGGTTAACACAGTAATAAATGAATACAAGGTAGTAGTTGGATTAGCCTTAAACATATATTGTTCTTTCAGCGTCACTGGTTTTCTAGAACCTTTGAATTATTCAAAGTGGTGCTGTGTGTGTATATATAGATATATATATATCCATCCCATATAATCTAGCCACAGCACTTAATTTTGAAGTTGACAGGTTAGGATTCAAAGATGTGATCATGGACCAGACTGGAGCATAGGCGCTGAGAATTATCCCCATGGCTTCGGACTTGTGATGAAATGAAAAGCACGTGTTATAAAGTATGGGTGTCTTTACTATGTAACCTTACACAAAACACTTACCTCTTCTGTTTTTTCAAAGGTGAACAAAAAATAGTAACACATCTGTGGTCTAAGATTATTGTGGACTAGAATAGATAATGCAATTAGAGTCCATTATATAGTGTTTGACACACAGCATACCTCTTAATCAATCTCCATATGATAAAATTGGCCTAACAAGCACACTGGTATATGACATTGAACACTGAAAACTGGCTGGGAGGCTGCACTCTGCTACCCCTGTGTGTTTCTGTTCCACCAGATGAACTGTATGTTTATAGAAGAAGTTAGTGGCAGTGATCATTGAACCTTTTGTTATACTTAGAGTAAATATGTAATTTAATTAAATATTAAATATTTAGATATTCAGCAACCCTTGAACTATAAGTCTCAAAAACTCCTGGTTTGACTTGAATGCAAGGTTAACTGTATTAATAGTTGCTCCCTTGACCCCTCTCCAGAAATCTAAAAGATTGGACACATTTTTAATAAAAAGCAAGAATGAAATCAGAATTGTACTTTGACCCATTTTAAAGAATACCTAAAGCTAAAAAAGTAGAAAATATACCATGTACCATGGCAACTTGGAAATTCAATTAGTGAATTCTTGATCAAGACTGCGGCCCAACATTAAACAATTTTCAAGTGGGTTTATATTTTTAACCTGAAAACAAATTTAAGGAATTGATATATGACTTATAATTTTAACTTTTTTTTTTTTAAATAACCAGTTTGTCTACAATTCAGTTAGCATAAGATAAGGACTATATAATAAGTGCTAATGTTAGTTTTGTGAGCACAAGGGACTATGGTCATGGTTAAGGGGTGAATTGGTGGTGGGAAACATATGGGGAACACACAATAATGTAAAGAACATAATATATATAAAAAAAGGAAAAAAAGGTTAGTTTTGTTACTCTTAGCACCATGCTACCAGTTTTGTTGCTTAGTATAAACCACTGGTTCTCAACTGGAGATGATTTTCCCTGTGGGACATTTAGTGATAGCTGAAAAAATTTTGGTTTTTACAACTTGTCAGTGCTGCTAGGTGAGGGATGCTGATAAATATCCTACAAAGCTCTGTATAGCACCTCAAAAAATTATTCCACCTAGAATGTCAAAAGTGCTGAAGCACTTCCAGGCTTTATCAAAACAAAGATTTTGCTAATTTACTAGTGGATGGTTGTGCAGAAATTGCAAGAGGGGTAAGATTCATTCATGTCTGTTATGTGAAACAATACTGCTTCTATTTGGACTATTTCTGGCCTTATTGTTATTTGAATAATGTGAAAAAAAGAACTTCATGGAGGGCCTCCCTGGTGGCATAGCAGTTAAGCGCTGCGCTGTGGAGCTGTCGGTGGCACGTGATGCGGGGAGAGTCCCACATGGTGCGGCAGACCTCTCCTGCCTCGCCCGCTGCTCCCCTCGGCAGTGTATTTCTGATCTGCCTGTTCTGCTCCCCACTCTGTCTCTGGTGAACCCTCTCACTGCCCCACACCTCCGGCCTGTACCCCAGCTTGTATGCATAAATAAATAAATCTTTAAAAAAAAAAAAGAATTTCATGGAGACACTTTTAATGTCTTATCAATCTGTGAATATTAAAATATGTAGATTGGCAGAACTTGGCTTTTTTTTCCCTCTAAACCTATTCCTGGTTTTCCCCTCAAAATCTTAAGTTATAAAGTATAGCAGAAGCATTGACCCATCAGAATGTGAGTCAAACAAGGACTTAAGATAGCCACTGCAGTGGCTTGAACTTTTCCTTGAACTTGTCACATGTCCTTTCTTGATGCCACTTTCCCTTAGAACGTACATTCAATCTGGCAATAAGTCCTATAATCTTGTATCTGTAAAGCCTTCTAAACCTGTCTCCTCCTCTTCTTTTCCTCAAATATAGCCTGGCTCAATAGCTTGGATTACTGTATTTTACTGCTTTGTATTTTACTGCTTTGTGGCCATTATGAAAAGTATTCCTTTAGAGGAACTGAGAAACATTCTTTTTTGATTTGCTTTTTTAAAATTTATTCATTCATTCATTCATTCAAGCTGGGGTGCAGGCCAGAGGCGTGGGGGGTGAGAGGATTCACCAGAGACAGAGTGGGGAGCAGAACAGGCAGGCAGATTGAGTGAAACACACTGTTGAGGGGAGCAGCGGATGAGGCAGGAGAGGTCTGATGCGCCATGTGTGAATCTCTCTAGCAGGGTATCAAACTCGTGCTGCAGCGGCTCTGGATAGCTCCATAGCGCTGCGACTTAACGCACTGAGCCACCAGGGAGGCCCCTGATTTGCTTTTTAAGAGTAAATTCAGAACAATTTGCCTTTGAAATAGCTTAACAGAGAAGAAATACCAACTTGCATTGGTTAGACTGAACTCACGTTATAGATCCTTTTTTTTTTTTTTAAAGATTTATTTATTTATACATACAAGCTGGGTTCAGGCCAGAGGCATGGGGCGGCGAGAGGGCTCACCAGAGACAGAGTGGGGAGCAGAACAGGCAGATCAGAAATATACTGCTGAGGGGAGCAGCAGGAGAGGCAGGAGAGGTCTGCGGCACCATGTGGGATTCTCCCTGGCTGGGTGCCGAACTCGCATCGCGGGCTGCCAACAGCTCCACAGCGCAGCACTCAACCACTGCACCACCAGGGAGGCCCACGTTATAGATTCTTAGCTTTAAGTGAAGACAGACTATTATTTTACTTACCATCATATCCCTAGTGTTCAGTACAGTGTCTGGGATACAGTAGGCTACCAATAAGTATACACAGAATAAAAAAATGCCACAAACATCTGTTCATTGCATGACAAATGGTTAACAAGGAAGCATCTACCTCTCACCTGAAACCTGCCACACTGACTCTCCCCGCTTCACAGTCAACCCCAAATCCAGTTCCAATCATGAAAGTCAGGGACTCTTGTCCACAGTTATCTGAGCATGTCACTTTTCTGCTCAAACCCATACACCAACATTTTATCATCACACAATAAAAGCACAAATCATTACCATATCATGATGTGACTTCATTCTCTCTCTCTGACCGCATCTCTAATCTTTCTCCCTCTAGACCATTACATTCTAACCATATGTACTATTCTCTGAATATTTCAAACACTGTTGTCTCAAAGCCTATACTTGCTGCTCTTCTGCCTGAAATACTGTCCCCTCCTCCTCCTTATCTCATGACAGCATCCCATTCCGCCCCATCGCACACTTGTTTTGCTTCATAGCATTTACTACCACACGACTTTATTTCTTTACTTTTGTTTGCCCTCATAACCAAAGAAACAACAGTAAAAATGTATTTTCTGGGTTTTTTTTTCCGTTTCATTTACTACTGTTTCCCTAGTACCTGAGCATGGTGGCACATAGTGAAAATACTCAGAAAACATTTATTGAAGGAATATATTAATCCTTTGCACTCGAGCGGCACCGCTACAGCGTCTGGGGGTTTAATGCATCCACTCAAGTGGTGCTACTACGGTGCCCGGGCGTTTTAATGCATCCACTCGAGCAGAGCAGCTAGGGTGCCCAAGCAGTTTGGAACTCGATGTTTATTTCCGATGTGTGATAAGATATTCTTATCGCAATTACTTTCGTGGACCAGGCTCAGCCTGCGTCCTTAGCTAATTTTTAGCTTAGCTTAGTTAGTCCAGCTTAGCATTGTGATACGTGTCCTGACACACCGAGGCTGCATCTTGGGGATTGTTTTACTAAATATCACACAAAAACTAATTACAGAGTGTAATATTTAACAGATTTTGTTGTATTCAATTTAAAAATAAATTGGTGAAATTTTATTATTTGTATACGTTTGTTTGAGTATAAAATGATTTCAAAGTACCTGTAAAATGCTTCCCTAATATAGCTAAAAACGTCTCGAGTTGCTGGTTGGCCCGTGCAAAAAAGGCCTCGAGTGCAAAGGGTTAATAACTACACTAGTTATTCCCACGAAATCCTAACTTTTGCTTTTATGTGAATTAGGAAAAAAGTAACATACTTCCGCAAAGCACTTTATTGCTCTCTGCCAAAAGTAATTATCACACCGGCTGGGCCCCTAGGCTTGCTCAGGGAAGCAGACTCCTGGGCGCACTAGGGGAAGGGAACATTGTACCTTACACACTCCATCTGAGAGAGAGAGAGTGACAGGCTGGGAGATTTCAGCTGCACAGAGCAAATTAAGCCCCAGGCCCTGGCCCATGGTTTTAGTGTTCTAGGAGAGTATGGACTGATTCACCACCTCCATACCACTGATGCCATCTCTGGCTAGGTCTCCAGGCTTGCTTGGGGAAGCAGAATCCTGAGCACCCTAGGAGAAGGGACCATAATACGCCGCGTACTCCAACTAAGAGAGGGTGAATGCTAGGCTGGAAGTTTAACCCACCTGCAGGGAGCAAGTTTAGCCCCCAGACCCCTGGCCCGGGGTTTTAGGACCTGAGGGGTGTCTGGACTGATTGACCACCTCCACACCACTGACACCATCTCTGGCTGGGCCCCCAGGTTTACTTGGGGAAGCAAACTCCCGGGCGCCCCAGGGGAAGGGACAATCATATGTTGCGCACTCCAACTGAGAGAAAGTGAGTGCCAGGCCGGGAGGTTAGCCCACCAGCATGGAGCAAGTTAAGCCTTCAGGATCTGGCCCAGGGTTTTTGGACCTGACTGTAACCTGCAATGGGGCCACCCGCCTACACCACCGCCATTACTGACTCTGGGAAGTAGCACTCCGAAGTACCATATGGGGAAAAGACCACTGTTGCCCACCGGAACTGAAAAAGTGAGTCCCAGTTGGGCAGGAAAGACTGCAGGGAGCTAATGCAAATCAACCACAGGGCTCTGTGCTGGTGTTCTCGGAACTGAATGGAGCTGGCACTGGGACCACCAACCATCACAATCACCAGGAAAACACAGCCCCTACACCATTGTTGGAAGCCTGGGACCACACAACCACCTTCTGGACCTTTCAAGTTAAAACAGAGGGTGAGGATATCTAGGGACAATGTCCATCAACATATCCACAGCATCACCACCCAGTAGTGGTTCAGCCTAAAAGGGCCGGAATCAGTTAGACCACCAGCCCCCGAAATCCAAGAAGGAGCACCCCAGAAATACCTCATTACCAATGGCACAATTTCCTAACACTCACAACAAATCAGAAGACAAACAGGGAGAAAGAAAAATACAGATAACCAAGCAAGCCCTCAAGGGAACACACACCACAAAAAGAAAATCAACCACCAGAACTCAACAACAATGACATGGAAGAACTCTGCCTCTCTGATAAAGAATTTAAAATCATCAAGATTAAGGAAAAGGAAAAAAATGAAAAATGAACTGAAGAATGAAATTGAGACGCTAAAGAAGGAGAATAAGAGTTTAATGGAGGAACTAAAGAACTCTGGGGAAAGCAATGAAAACACAATCGATGAAATAGAAGAATGAGTCAGTAATCTCAAAGATACAGATATTAAAGAAACCAAAAAAGAAAAGGAAATAGAAGCACGAACGGAAAAGAATGAAAAAACTCTTTGAGAACTGACACCATGAGGAAAGGAAATATAAGAGTTATAGGAAGCCCAGAAGGAGAGGAGAGGGTCCATGGAGCAGAGAAACTAAGGAGGTGACAGAACAGAACTTCCCAAGTATGAAAATAGATATACAAGAAGCAAGAAGAAATCCAAATTACCACAATGTAAGAAAAACTACACCTAGGTATATAATAGTAAAACTCACATGAGTACAGGATAAGGAAAAAACATTGAAGCTGACAAGGGGGAGGAAACAGATAACTTTTAAAGAAAAACCAATCAGGCTGACATCAGACTTCTCTGAAGAAACACTATGGGTAAGAAGAGAATGGAGGGGCATATTCAACAAACTCCAAGACAACAAATGCCAACCAAAAATACTTTATCCTGAAAAGCACTCCTTCCTCTATGAAGAAAGGATAAGGACCTTCCCAGAGAAACAGAGACTACAGATATTCATCATGACTAAACCACTACTCCAAAAAATACTACAAGAAGTTCTAAAGCCAAAACTAACAGAGGAATGAAAAAGAAGATCAGAATAGGACAAGGAATAAAACCAGAAAAGACAAACAAAATGGCAAATACAGATGCAAATCTATCAATGTTAACTCTAAATGTAAATGGACTAAACTTATCAATAAAAAGACACAGAGTAACAAGATGGATCAAAAAACAGAACCCAACCTTCTGGGGTCTACAGGAAACACATTTAGCTACAAAAGATAAACACAGATTGAAAGAAAAGGCTGGAAAACAATCCGACTAGCAAATGGACCCAAAGAGAAGGCAGCGACAGCTATACTTCTATCAGATAAAATAGACTTCAAACTAAAAAAGGTAAAAAGAGACATAGATGGTCACTATAGCATGATAAAGGGGACAATTCAGCAGGATGATATAACCCTCACCAACATATACTCCCCAAATGAAGGAGCACCAAAATATATCAGACAATTATTATCATCTCTGAAAACAGACATTAGAGAAAACACATATATAGTATATGTACACACCACTCTCACCAACGGACTGATCAAGGAGACAAAAAATAAACAAGGACCCTAAAGCTCTAAATAAGGACCTAGACCACATGGGCTTAACAGATATCTATAGGGCACTACACTCCCAAAATATGAATACACATTTTTCTCAAGTGCACACAGATCATACTACAGGACTGATCACATACTAGGTCACAAAATAAACCTCAACAGATACACTAAGATCAAAATCATACCTACTATCTTCTCTAATCATAAAGTCACCAAATTAGAAATAAGCCATAAAAAGAAAAAAAGGAACCCTCTTACTTCATGGAGATTGAAACCCACACTACTGGAAGACCACTGGATAATGAGGAAATCAAAGAAGAAATTAAAAAATACCTAGAAATGAATGACAAAGAAGATACAACTTTCCAGAATGTTTGGGACACAGCAAAAGCAGTAATAAGAGAGAAATATATAGCAATACAGGCTCACATCAAGAAACAAACAACTCAAAGAAACAATCTAATCTCCCATCTCAAAGAGCTAGAAAATGAACAACAAAAAAACCCAAAAGCCAGTATAAAAAAGGAAATCATAAAAACCAAAGCAGAAATAAATAAAATGGCAATTAAAAAAAAAATCTGGATCATCAACGAAACCAAAAGTTGGTTATTTGAAAATAATAAACAAAACAGACAAACCTTAGCCAGTCTTACGAAGAAAAAAGGGGAGAAAACACAAATAAATAGGATTATAAATGAAAAAGAAGAAATTACAAGACAGAAGAAATCAAAAGAATAATCAGAGATTATTATGGACAGCTATACGAAACAAGTTCAACAACTTAGACGAAATGGACAAATTCCTAGCACTATACAATCACCCAAAACTAGATAAAGAAGATATAGAACACCTAAACAGGCCAATCACAAGCAGTGAAATTGAAACAGTAATCAAAACCCTACCCAAAAACAAAAGCTAAGGACCAGATGGTTTCATAAACAAATTCTACCAAACATTTAAAAATGAACTAGTCCATATCTTACACAAACTCTTTCAAAAAATTGAGAAGGAAGGAATACTACCAAACACTTTCTATGAAGCCAACATTATACTAATATCAAAACCAAGCAAATACAACACAAAAAAAGAAAATTACAGACCAATCTCTCTAATGAACACTGATGCAAAAATCCTCAACAAAATCTTAGACAACAGGATCCAACAATGCATCCAAAAGATAATAACCATGACCAAGTGGGATTTATTCCAAGGACACACGGATGGTTCAACATCCGAAAATCAATTAATGTAATCCAACACATCAACAAAAAGAAAAATAAAAACTATATGATCGTATCAATAGATGCTGAGAAAGCATTCGACAAAGTGCAACATCCATTTATGATAAAGGCCTTTGAAATCCTTGGGATAGAAGGAACATACCTTAACATAATAAGAGCCACATACGATAAACCCATAGCCAATACTATCCTCAACAGTAAGAAGCTGAAAGCCTTTCCCCTAAGATCAGGAACAAGGCAAGGCTGTCCACTCTCACCACTGCTTTTCAATATAATACTAGAAGTCCTAGCCAGAGCAATAAGACAAGAGAAAGACATACAAGGAATCCAAATAGGGAAAAAAGAAATTAAACTGTCACTATTTGCAGGCAAAATGATAATATACATAGTGAATCCCAAAAACTCCAAAGAAAAACTACTCAAAATTATAGACCAGTTCAGTAAAGTAGCAGGATACAAAATCAACTCACAAAAATCAGTAGCCTTCCTATATGCAAACACCCAGTTTGAAGAAGAAGAAATTAAGAGAAACATCCCTTCAAAATTGAAACCAAAAAATCAAATACCTGGGAATAAACCTAACAAAATAGGTAAAGGCCTTATACAAACAAAACTATAAGACACTATAAAGAAAAATAGAGAAGGGCACGAAATAATGGAAAGACATCCCCTGCTCATGCATTGGAAGAATTAAAATTATCAAAATGGCCATCTTACCAAAAGCAATTTACAGATTCAATGCCATTCTGATAAAAATCTCAATGACATTCTTCAAAGAAAGAGAACAACTATTGATGAAATTCATATGGAACCACAAAAAACCCCAAATAGCTAAAGCTCTCCTCACTAAAAAGAAAGAAAATGGAGGGATTTCACTCCCAGATTTCAAACTATACTACAAAGCCATAATAATTAAAACAGCATGGTACTGGGGAAAAAAAAAACAGATGCACAGACAAATGGAATTGAATAGAAAACCCAGAAATAAATCCACATGTCTATGGACAACTAATCTTTGACAAAGGAGCAAAGAATATGCAATGGAACAAGGTTAGCTTGTTCAATAAATGGTGCTGGGAAAACTGGACTGCTACATGCAAAAAATTAAAGCTAAACTACTACCTCATACCATGCACAAAAATCTGCTCAAATTGTATAAAAGACCTGGATGTAAGACCTGAAACCATAAAATTTATAGAAGAAAATATAAGCAAAAGTCTACACAATATACATCTCAGCAAAATCTTTAAAAGACATATCCCAAAAAGCGAAGGAAGTGAAGGAAAAGATAAACAACTGGGACTACATCAAACTAGAAAGCTTCTGTACAGCAAAAGAGACATTAATCAAAACAAACAGAAACCCTACTAACTGGGAGAAAATCTTTGCACACAGTACAACCGATAAAGGACTGGTAACAAAAATTTACAAGAAACTCACACAACTCAAAAAAAAAAGTCAACAAGCCAGTCAAAAAATTGACAGAAGAGCTAAAAAGACACTTCTCCAAAGAAGAAAAGCAAATGGCCAACAGATATACGAAAAAAAAATGTTCAACATCACTTATAATCAGGGAAATGTAATCAAATGTAATCAAAACCACAATGAGATACCACCTCACACTAGTGAGAATGCACACATCAAAACAACAGGCAACAACAAATGCTGGCGAGGATGTGGAAAAAAGGGAACTCTCCTACACTGCTGGTGGGAATGCAAACTGGTCCAACCACTATGGAAAGCCGTATGACGGTTCCTCAAACTGCTAAAAAATGGAGCTTCCATACGACCCAGTAATACCACTTCTGGGAATGTACCCAAAGAACACAAAACCATTAATCTAAAAGGATACATGCACCCCCATGTTTATCGCAGCACTGTTCACAATAGCTAAGATATGGAAACAACCCAGATGGCCAAAAATAGATGACTGGATCAAGAAGATGTGGTTCATATACACAATGGAATACTATTCAGCAATCAAAAAAGATGAACACATGCAATTCACAGCAACATGGATGGAGCTAGAAGGGATCATGCTCAGCAAAATAAGCCAAAAGGAGAAAGAAAAATATCGAATGATTTCATTTATAGCAGGAATATAGGGGAACCAAAAAAAAAGAGAGACATTCAGTGAGAGAGGGGGAGGATAAGGGCTCAAAATGGGGGAGAAAAAAAGCACAAGGGACTATGGTGACAGTTCACAGGTGAACTGGTGGTGGAAAAACTACGGGGAATGCACAATAATGTAAAAGACATAGATAATAACAACAAAAAAAAATTTTAAATAATTATCACAATTACAAAAATCTGATGGCTAAGAATAAATGATATCTCCCAGAGTCACACAGTACACAACCTGTACCAATAATTTGTTGCATGTTAGATTCAGAATTCTTGGCAAGCTAACATCCCACAAATAAGAAAAAAATGTGTGGCATTTCTTTTTGATAAGCTAGATTTATCAGTCAGTCTTTAAACAGAAAGGCAAAAATAACATCAATTTTCATCACTCTATTCACTATCCTTTGCCAGTGATTAAACCTGACAACTTTTCATACTTACAGACTGTAGCCCCAAGCATTTGAATCAAAAGAAAAAATTCTAGTTGAAACTTTGCAGCAAGTAAATAACATTTTAAAAAATAAAATGTTCTCTGGTTCTGTGTATATTGTGTATATTGTTCTTGTGTATATTGTTTTGATTTTATCATTTTTCACAATTGTGACAAAATAGTATTTTTTTCCACAGACAACCACACCAATCACAACGTGTTTACATTGAACGATGGTGAGGGGATTATGGGCACTTTGGTGGTGTGGGAGAGCTATGGTGACCACACCTAAAGGGAGAAGTTCTGTACTGTAAGAAAAACTAACAAGGAAGTAAAATAATCGTACTTCACTGAAAAGTAATAGTAATAAAAAAACAATGTGTTTACTGTGCACTTTTAAGAGGAAATTAATGCATTCACTAAGTAGTTGTAAATTTATTATAATTTGGCTTAGAATAGAATAAGTATGCTGAAAACAAAAATTCATATTAAGTTATTTATGTAAATTAAAGCTTGTCAACAGATATAATACAGGGTACATTAACAAAGATTTAGAACTACAGCAGTTACTAGTAAGCATAAGTAACATTTTTAGAACCAGTATAATGAATTTAAATGGTTTGCGACTTTAATATGGGCTAATTAGCACATATTTTAATTCAGTTAAGTGCCATCAATATTTGAATTCAGATTTAAATGCCATGTTAGGTATAAATGTTTCTTCAAATTAAAAAATTACAACTGATAAAAAGAAAAGTATCATGATGTAGACTAAGATTAAATAGTTTTAAAATGTGACACCCATCTCATTTTATGTATGAGGTATTCACAAATATATGCATTAAGTCAAAATGTTTTTTAAAATATATTCAATATTTAAAGAAACTACATGTGACATCTTCTGTTAAATTTTATAAACTAGAAATATGACAGTTCCTTCCTGATTATATTCATTGTTACATCCCCAAAGCTTAGTTAGAACAGTTTCTAGAGTATGGTAAGAACCCAGTGTATATATATATGTATTGTATGCATGAACAGATTTCTAAGCCCACAATGTACTAATCTAGAGAAATTCACAAATATAACCAAGATGGTATGAAATAAAAATATATAGGAGGAAAAGGCCTAAACTAAACCATCACAAGGGGAGGAGAAGATGATGACTTCAAGTTTCTGGTCTGGCACGTAGGAGCTTGGAAGTTCATCAATTCTGTTCTCACAACAAAGAAAAACCTGAACAAACTGAAAAATCAATAACTCTTCTGAGATCTATCAAAGAGATCGCAGAGAAAAACTACTGCTCCAAAACTTGGATAGATTGACAGAGATAGGGAATTCAAACTTCTTGGAGCAGAAGCCCAGTAGCTAAAAATTCTACGGGAAACAGTATCAGGGAATAAAAATATTAAATTACTAGAGGCTCAATGTGGACAACTTTGAGAATTAAAAACCAAGGGAGTTTTTCTGGTCTAATAAATAAGGAGCTTAGAAGTCACCTCCACTTTACTTGTCCTAACAACAGGTAAAAAGCTTAGCAAACAAAAATAAACAATTGTCAGATCCATCAGAGTAGTGAAGTCACAAGGCAAACTGCTGATCCCCAGACAGGTAGACAGAGAGAATCAAAACTTGCTAAACTTCCTGAGTAAAAGCCTTCCAAGGAAACCGGAGCAGAGTAGCAAAAACTTCCAAGGGAACCAGAACTGAGGTAGGAAAACCTGAATTAATGAATTGTCAAAGGCTCTGTGTGGACAAGTCTGGGCATTTGAAACTCCAGGAGAGTCTAAATACTTTTGTGAATTATACGTCATGGAGCTCTACCATGGTTTCATAGTGAATATTTTAGAAAAATCTCTTTGGGCTACTGGAAGGAAATGGGGAAAGTAATCATTATGAAAACTGCCAGAGCATTCTCTTTTTAATAAGGCCTGCCCTCAAGAGAAACCATATGATCAGATAGTAACCTATCAGAGCCTAAATGACATGGGGGAAGGGAAATATACTTCAACTTCTCCAGCCATCAGGTTCCACCAAATAGTGGGGAAAAACTTGAGGAGCACCTGTGAAGTTCACAGCTCAAAGTGCCAGGCTCATTAAAAAGCCTTAGATATAACCTTGGACTATAGAATTATTTCCCTGTCCCAACAACTGACCACTACACCACTAATAGCCTATTTACTGGAATCCATTTCCTCAGGACAAACTACAAGGAATACTAAAAGAAAGAAACCATAGTTGGAAGAAAAAAGCAGGCGCCAAAACCAAATATAGGTATGGAAAGGTTAATGGAATTATCAGACCATGAATTTAAAACAAATGTGACTAATATGCTAAGGGTTCTAACAGATAAAGTAGAAAACATTCAGGAATAAGTGAATAACATAGGTAGAGAGATTAAAATTCTAAGAATAAAAACTGCTAGATATAAAAAACTAATGAGTGCCTTTGATGGGTTCCTTAGCAGACTGGTCTGTGCATAAGGATATGTCAATAGAAACCTTCAAAACTGGAAAGAAAAAAAGACTGAAAAAAGAAATCCAGCATATATAAGAACTGTAGGGTAACTTAAAAAAAAAAGTGTAACATTTGTAATGGGAATATCAGATAAGAAAAGGAAAAATAGCAATATTTGAAGCAGTAGCAACTGAGAATTTCTCCCTTGTTAATGTAAGACAACAAATAAAAGATCTAGGAAGATCAGAGAAAACCAAGTAGGATAAGTGACTTCCAAACTCCTGCATCTAGGCATATCATATTCAGGCTACATAAATCAAAGATAACAAATGATCTTAAAGGAAGTCAGTAGGAACTCACATCTTACCAATAGATAAGAATTATATCCAAGTGTATTATTTTAAGTGTTGATGAAAAAAACCTCACTGATACAAAACTGTGTATTTTGCAAAATTATCTTTCAAAAGTAAAAGGTACCTTGTACAGAACAGGAAGCCCTAGATCTGTCTTCCATATGAAGACACAGATTTCACAACAACAAACAGACCAATGTCTCTGTGAGAAATTTAAAAAACAAACAAAAACAGTTAAAAGTTTCCTGCAACTAAGGTAAGGGTGAAATCAATAACACCAAACCCTGGTAAGAAAAGTCATAGCACTGTCCATTCTCATTAACCTGGTGTACCTCCTCCTTGACAAGGCATGTTTTGGAGGAAACTCCCAATGGAACCAAGGTGGACAAAATATATGTTGACTACCTGACTTTTACAAGGGCTGCACAAGGGAATGGTTTCTATCTTAACTGTATCCAAATACTGACAAGAATGGAGTGTCAGGTTTGGGATCTCTGAGAACAAAGGTGATCAAACATGCAACAGAATATGTATTATCACACTCACACATTAAGTAAAAGCTCCAGTACAGCAATTTATTAAAGCACTAGAGAGCACTAGAGTCTGAGTGTAATAAGTATAAACAAAGTAGCCGGAGTCCCTGTTGTAGAGCAAACCTCTTAAAATAGGAGATTACACGCACAAGTCCAGAGAGGTGGCATGTCCAGAAAAAGCTGGAGTGGGCTCTAAATCTCTAGTTGTGCTGAGTAAAGGAAGGCCTCTCTGTTTGAAACCAGACTACAAAGTCAGGAAGAACTGTCTGATTCTTCAAATGCCAAAATACCAACAACATATAATAAAATAGACAAAAAGGTATCCATGGCCTATTTAAAGGAAAAATTAAAGTTTCAGAAACCAAACCGACAGAAATGGAGATAAATGAATTGCCAAAGAAAAAGTATTGTCCTCAATTAATTGAAAGAGCACAGATAACAATACAAAATCAGGGAAATGATGCATTAAAAAAAACAAGGAACAATAACAATAAAGAAAATTAACAAATTTGTGGAACTAAAAAGTACAATAGTAAAAAAGCAGATGGATTCAACAGCAAGTCTGATAAAACAGAATCAATGAACTTGAAGATAGAACACTTGAAATTCCTACTTGACAGAGGAACAAAAAAAAAATGAAAATGAAAAGATGGGACACCATATAGCAGAATAACATACATATTATAGAAGTCCTAAGAGGAGAAGAAAGAGAAAGGGCAGAGACTCAATTTGAAGAAAGTGTCCCAAATCTGGGGAGAAAAAATGATATGCAAATTCAGGAAGTCCAAAGACCTCCAACAAGGATAAGTCTAATTGTCAAAACTGTAAAAAAATCACAGATAATTGTTAAAGTATCAGGAGAAAAGCAACTTGTAATATACAAAGGAATTCCTTTTAGATTATCAGATTTCTCAACAGAAATTAGACTAGAAAGGGGACATGGTGATATATTTGAATTACTGAATAAAATTAATTGCTAACCAAGAATACAACATCTAGCAACAAAGGAGAAACTAAGACTTTGTCAGTTAAAAAAAAACAGAGGAAGTTCATCATCACTAGCCGCGCCATACAAAAAATACTGGAGTGCTACAAGTTGAAGAGAACAATAAATAACAACACAAAAGCATAGGAAAACATACAAATCAGAATCCAATGGTATTGAAATTTTTTAAAGCATAAAAATTATGAGTCTATGGTAATGAATATAAGCAATATAAAACAATCTGCATAATTAATAATTACAATATGGGAGGAGGCAAAGATGTAAAAGTAACTTTTTGATGTGTGATTGAAGCTGTTATCAGATTAAAATAGACTGTATAACTTTAAGATGTTTTATATAATTACAATGGTAAATTCAAAGAAATATACACAAAGGGAAATGAGAAGGAAATCAAAAAATCAACATTACCAAAAAAAAATTCAATGAAATACAAAGGAATACTGAAAGGAACGGAAATAAAAAGCTATAAAACAAAATGGCCATACTAAGTCCTTCATTACTGATAATTACTTTAAATGTAAAAAAGTTGAATATATCTATTAAAAGATATAGATTAGCTTGATGAATATAAAAGTAAGATCTAACTATATACTGACTACATGAGATTCATTTTACATTTACACATACAGGATAAAAGTGAAAGGATGGGAAAGATATTCATGCCACTGGAGCCTAAAGAGAGTCACAATGATATCAATCAAAACAGAATTTAAGATAAAAACTGCCACTGTAAGAGACAGAGATAAAAGGAAAGATATAAAGGAATATAAATATATAAAGGAAGATATAAAGATTATAAATATATACACAACTTAAGATTAGAGCACCCAAATTATAAGAAGCAAAAATTGACAGAATAACGGAAGAAATAGAAAACAACCAGTATTAGTAGGAAAGTTCATTACTACCCTTTTAGCTATGGGACAGAGCAACCAGACAGACCTCTAGTACAGAAACAGAGGATGTGAACAACATTATGGATAAATTGTATCAAACAGACATACACAAAGCAACAAAATATACATCCTTATTGAGAACAATGGAGTAATTTCTAAGGTGGATGACATGGTAGGCCACAAAACAAATATAAGCAGATTTAAGATAAATGAAATCATAGAGAGTAACTTCGCCAACACAAGGAAATGAAAATAGAAATCAACAGCAGAAAGAATCAGGCCACCAAAAATATGTGGAAACTAAACAACGTCCTAAACATAGCTAATAGGTCAAGAAAGAAATCACAAATTTAGAAAATGTCTAGGCACAAGTGAAAATGAAAACACAATATACCAAAACCTATAGGATATTCCAAAGAAGGCTTAATATAAGTTTATAACAATAAATAATATATGTAAAAAGAAAAATACTCTTATTAACAGCCAAACAATACTTAAAAAACTAGAAAAGAACAAAAAAATCCAATAAAACCAAGGTAGTTTAATGAAAAAACTAATAAAATTCACAAATCTTTAGCTAGAATAATAAGAAGACTCATAACTAAACTTATAGAGGAGACATTACAACTGATGTCATAAAAATAAAAAGGATTATAAGAGATCACTATTAACAATTATATGACAATAGAATTGAGAAACAAGAAAATATGGATGAATTCTTAGTTATACAACACTAAATTGTGAGGAAATAAATTTGCTAGAGCTATAGTTAGTGAAGTGTGATATAATTCAAAAAAAAAAAAACATAACAAAAAAAAAGGGTCAAGACCAAAAGAAAACTGTCAAATTTTACTAAACATTTGAAGAATTAACACCAGTCCTTCTCCCACTTCTCCCAAAGAATCAAAGAGGAAGAAATAATCCTAAACTTATTCTATGATACCAGAATTATCTGGATAACAAAACAAAGATACAACCAAACCACAAACTAAATTCCCTGATGGATGTTTATACTATAATCCTAAACAAAACTTATTAAAATAAATACAATAGTACATTAAAAGAATTATATAACATGACCAAGTAAGGTGTATACATGAAATTCAAGGATACTTAAATATGAAAGTCAATCCTTGTATGATGAATCAATAAAATTTATATAAAACGTCAAAGTAATATGTCATTAGCAAAATGACAGAAAACTCAGGATCATCTCAATCAATGTAGATAAAGTATTTGATAAAACTCAACACCTTCCATGATTTAAAAAATAACAATAATAATAATCAAGGGCCTCCCTGGTGGCGCAACAGGTTAAGCACAACACTGTGGAGCTGTTGAGTGGGTACGGAGCGAGTTCGATGCCTGTCCAGGGAGATTCCCACATGGCACAGCAGACCTCTCCTGCTGCACTCCTCAGCAGTGTATTTCGGTCAACCTGCCTGTTCTGCTCCCCACTCTGTCTCTGGTGAACCCTCTTACCGCCCCACACCTCTGGCCTGCACCCCAGCTTGTATGCAAAAATTTAAAAAATAAATAAATCTTTAAAAAAATCAAGAATAGGAATAGAAGAAAACTACATCAACACAATAAGCAATATAAAAAAAGCCCACCATAATATATGCAATGGGGAAAGATAGATGAGTTGATATTACATATAAAAAAACACAAAAATTTCTAAGCATAACTGTTAGAATTAATAAATGAATATGACAAAGAATCAAAACTCATCCATTATATTTCTATAGATTAACAATTACCAATCTGAAAAGGAAACCAAGAAGACAATCTTATGTACTATAGCAACAAAAAAAGATGTTTTTAAAAAGAGAATGGGTAATATTATCTCCCCTTTTATTTACAACTAATTGTAAATTCATAACCAAATAAAAGTGACTCTGAACATTACACCAAGATATATGGGATAAATCTACCCATCTTTGCATCCAAGAGAGGTGGATAGGAACTCGGGAGTTGTAGATTCAAAGGATTTGGTGAGTATGTCCCACCCACACTTGACACTACTAGAGAAAAGCAAAATTGGGGGGAGGGGAATCCAGGGTGAACACCCACAAGAGATAGTGTAATTGTGAATGTGTCCAATCAGCTTAACAGAAAAACTCATCATGTCATTTGAGTTGGATAAAGACAAGTTTCAAGGTAGAGTTGGTAAGGAGGAACTCAAAAAATTACACCCCTCTACTGCCTCGCTGCCAAGATTATAGGCATCAGTACCCAGATTTCTGAGAAGGGACCTCCATGATTGGGGGGAGGCAAAGAGTAAAGGGAAAGAGTTAAGACAAGAAAATCAAAGGGCACTGAACATTAAGATTTTTTTGCTGTCATTTGGGATTTCAGTAGTAAGTCCATCTTTGGAATTTTAGGACTTTCCCAAATAAAGAGTTTTCCATTTTGGATCATGGGCATCCAAAGCTCCAGCTGCTAATTTTTTTTCTGCATGTTTGCTCCCCAGTGTTGTTGCTGGAACCAACTCCAGTAAGAAAATATAAAATCTACATCTAAAGCTCACCTTCTAGAAAACAAACTGTATGAGTGAATGTGAACAAAGTTTTTCTTAACTAAGGAAAATTTACTTAGTTTGATACTTCCAGATGGAGACATAACCAACAAAGGAGGTTCCCTGCTTTATTGCCAAGAGAATCATCTAACAGTGACCCATGGAGAATGTTAGAGACAAACACGGACTACAAAGAGAAGAGGTATGCTGTGTTGAGCAGGAAGTAAGTGAGAAAAATAACTGTAGGCTGCTATCTGGGAAGGAATACAGAGAGCAGGGCTGCAATCGCAGTCTGGGGAAGGGAAAGCAAAACAGTGTGGAAAACATCCTGACCAAAAGGAAATGCAGACAGGGAACTGGGGTGCACTACACAGGCCAGGACCCTGCCAAGAAAATAAACTTTGCTCTGGATTGTAGTACCAATCATTCCCATGGGACTGGTACTGAGCTCATGAAGTACATAACAGCACAGAGACTGCAAATTGAATTGAAACTCCAGAAATGCTATCAGGTCACCTAACTCTACATCTCAAACACATCTGAACCAGTGGCTGGCCTCTCTGGGAAACTGTCCCAGTCTTCTGAGTCAGGAATTGCAAAAAACAGATCTCAGTAACTAAAAGAGCCAACAGAGACCAAAATATTAAAATCAAATGAAATAAATCCATAGCACCAGTTGTAGGAAAAGGAAAAAAAGGGAAATCTAAAGCACCAAAACGAAGTCTATAAGAACCTTAAGACATCAAAGAAATATAACATCACAAGGAGAGAAAATCTCTCCAAAATGCAACAAAAACATATCAAATATTTTAAAACCCTATCAGATAAAGAGTTAAAATTTGATATAATAAAAAACAGAAGAAAATGAAAAGGGAAACCAAAGTGATGCAAATGAACTCAGAAAATCTAAATCAAAGATAATCAACAAAATTCAGAAAAATAAATGACCTGACAGATAAAATTAATGAACAGAAGGTAGATATTAAAGCTTTAAATAGAAAATAACAGATCTGATTGATATGGAAAGAGCTTAGCAGAAGAAACACGTAACATAAAATCCATAAGTTTTATATGAGATTTTTCAGCAAACTAGAAGCAAGGAGATAATAGGATGACATATTCAAAATACTCAAGAGAAAAAAACTGCCAGCCAAGAATACTATATCCTGCAAGACACATTTTCAGATATGGGGGAGAAATAAAGAATTTACCACAAAAAAAAGAGCTAAAGTTAGTCAATGCTAGATCACCCCGACAAGAAATGTTAAAAGGAGCTCTCCTATCTAAATCGTTGAGAAGAATGTTCACTAAAATACTGAACATGTAAATATATAGAATCAAAAACTAAAGCTAAATTGGCAGAAGCAATTCCTCACATTATCAATAATCACCATTGATGTAAATGGCATGAATTCACCAATCAAAAGGCACAGAGTGCCTGGCTGGATAAGGAAAAAACTACCAACTGAGCTCCGAACATAAACATGGAATCAAAATAAATGGTTCGGAAAAAACCCTACAAGGAAATGGGACATAAAAAAGGTAGGGACAATCGTATCAGATAAAACAGACTTTGAGCTTAAAAAAGGTACAAGGGACAGGGATGGACATTATAAAACGAATAAAAGACCGATGTATCAGAAAGACATAAAACTCAAAAGATTATATGCACAAAATGAAGGTGCATGAGAATGCATAACAACCATTAACATCTGAAAAGAAACACAGGAAGCAATAAGAGTGTCATGGGACTTAAACACCCCACTTTATCAATGAATGAGCAGATCAACCAGACAGAAAACTAAACAGAAACAGTCTAAATGAGGAATTAGACCAGATGGGCTTAATAGACATTTTATAGGGTACTGCACCTCAAAAAAAGTAAGAAATTCGCAAGGGCACAGGAAGATTCTTGAGGACAGACCACATGCAGGGTCAAAAAACAAGTGATAAGTTCATTAAGACTGGAACCATACCAAGTATATTCTTTGACAACAACTGTATCAAACTAGAAATCAACTCCAAAAGGAAAGCAGGATAAACCTCTAATAAGTAGAGAATGAACAACATACTACTAAATGACTACTGGATTAACAAGGATGTCAATGGAAGAACTTTTAAAGTACATGGAGATGAACAAAATTGAAGACATGAGATACCAGAATCTAAGCGATATGGCAAAACAAGAGGGTATAGCAATAAAGGTTCACATCAAAAAACAAACAGCTCAAATAAATAAACTAACATTACACCTTAAGGAACTAATAAAAAAATTAAAACCAAGCCAGCAGCAGGAAAGAAATGATATAATTTAGAGGAAATAAAGCACAATAGAAACAAAAAAATATATATAGTCCAAAAAAAATCAAAGAAACCAATAGATATGAAATGTGGTTCCATGAAAAAATAAAATAGATAACCCTCTAGCTAGACTAAGAAAATAAGAGAGGAAATGTTAGCATGCAGAATCAGAAACAAAAAAGAAGTTACAACAAACACCTCAGAAATACAGAGTATCTGAGAGATTACCATGACATCTGCATGCTAATAAATTGAATAAACTAGAAGAAATGGTCAAATTCTTAGAAACATACAACCATATCAGACTGAAGAAGAAATAGGAACCCTGAACAGATCAATTACTAGCAAAGAAATTGAAAGAGTCATTAAAAATCTCCTCCCAAAAAACAAAGCCCAGGACCAAATGGTTTCATTATTGAGTTCTACCAAATTTCAAAGAAAAACTAATACCTATCTTTGCATACTCTTCCAAAGAAAAAGGAGATGCCTCCAAACACATTTTATGAGGTCAACATTACTCTAATAACAAAAGTAGACAAAGACACCATAAAAAAGAGAAAATGACATACTAACATCCCTGATGATTACAAATATAAAATCACTCAACAAAATCTAAGCAAATCAAAAGTACATTAAAAGTATCATACATCATGAACAAGTGGGATTCACTCCAGGATGCAAAAAAGGCTCAGCATACACAAACAGATGAATATAATTCACCACATCAACAAAAGGAAATATAAAGTCCTGTGATAGTATCAACAGATACAAAAGAAGCATTTGATAAGATTCAATATCCATTTATGATAAACACTTTGGAAAATGGGGATAGAATGAACATACCTCAACATAATAACATGTGACAAACATACTACTAACATCATTCTCTACTGTAAAAGCTGAAAACTCTTCCTCTAAGATGAGGTTTTAACACAAGGATGAATACATTTGCCACTATTATTCAACATAGTCCTTGCTAGAGCAATTAGGCAACAAAAAGGCTATGAAAGGAATCCAAGTTGAGAAAGAAATATCACTATTTGTGATGGCATGATCGTATACATAGAAAACCCTGAAGACTGCACTAAAAATTATTAGAAACAACAAATTGGTACAGTAAAATGGATAGCTACAAAATCAACAACAAAAAATCTGTTGCATTCCTATATGCAATGAACTAGAAGAGAGAGAATTCAAGAAATAAATCCCACTTAAAATTTTATCAGAATTACCTACGTAGGAATAAACTTAACAAAGGAAGTGAAAGACACATACAATGGAAACTGTAAGACATCGATAAAAGAAATACAAGAAGACAAAAGAAAGTAAAAAAGATATTTCATGTTCATGAACTGGGCGAATTAACACATTGTTAAAATGACTATCTTACATAAACCAACACACAGACAATGCAATCTTTCTTAAATTTCCAATATCTGTCTTCAAGGAAATAGAGCAAATGTTACTGAATTTTGTATGAAACTACAAAAGAACATAAACAGCCAAAGCAATTTTGACAAAAAAAATGAAGGTATTATGCTCCCAGATTTAAAATTTTACTACAAAGTAATAGTTCAATACAGTATATTATTAAAAAAAAAAAACAAAACAGACATACAGACTAATGGAATAGAATTGAGAGCCCAGAAAAAAAACACAGACATAAATGAACTGTTAGCTATGACAAAAAAGGCAAAAACACAATGGAGAAAGGAAAGTGTCTTCAACAAATGGTGCTGGGAAAATTTGACAGCCATAGGAAACAGAGTGAAACTATACTCAATCACATAATACACAGAAATTAATTTGAAATGTATCAAAGACTTAGATGTAAGACATGACACAATAAAATATACAAAGAAAACATAGACAAAACATCTGTGACATTGGATTTACTGATATCTTTGGGGACGCAACTTTAGTAACAAGGAAAATGAAAGAAAAAAATGGTATCAAAGCAAAAGGCTTCTATATAGCAAAAGAAATTATAATTAAAACAAAAAGCCATTCTACCAAATGGGAGAAAAGACTTGCACATCCAAGATCTATACAGAATTCATATAACTGAACAACAACAAAACAATCAAAACTAGGTAGAAGATCTAAATATATACTCCTCTAAAAAAACATATAGGCATATAGGAAAATGTTCATCATCATTTATTATCTGGGAAATGTGAATCAAATCCACAATGAAAGAACATTTCATACTGATGAGAATAGCCTGTAGCAAAAAGGCCAAAACCAGTATGTGTTGGCAAGAGTAAGCAGGAAAAGGAACGCTTGTGTACCGTGATTAGAAGGTACACCAGTCCATCCCCTATGGAAAACAGCATGGAGGTTTCTGAAAATATTAACAATATGCCTACTAGTCCTTCTCCTAGGAAACTATGAGAAAAAGACTAATTTAAAAAAGATACACACATGCTTACGTTCATTTAACACTATTGACAATAGCAGAATACATTATTTTCTCAAGTGTACATGGGACCATAGTCTGGGACACAAAACAAATAATAAATTCACGACGACAGAAATCATATCCAGCATCTTGTCATACAATAAAGGTTTCAAAAAGATAAACTTCTAACAAGGCTCAGAAGAAAATGAGGGAGAAATATCAAATAAATAGAATAAAAAATGAAAGAGGAGAGATCACAACAGATGCTGCAGAAATTCAGAGGATAACTAGAGACTACTATGAACATCCATATGCAAACAAATTCAATAGCCAAGAAAAGATGGACAAATATGGATAGTCTTTTAACTATACAATTATATTAGACTGAATAGGGAAGAAATAGAAATACTGAACAAATCAATACCAAGCAAGGAAATTAAAATAGTAATCAAACTCTCTGAAAAATTAAGAGTCCTAGAACAGATGGCTTCACAAATGAATTCTACCGAACTATCAAAGATGAACTGTACCAATCATGTTCAAACTCTTCCGATATCAAAAAGGAAGGACTACTTCCAAATACATTTAATGAGGCCAACACAAAAAAGACAATTACAGACCAATCTCCCTATTACACACAGATACAAAATCCTGAATAAAATGTTAGCAAACTAAATCCACCAATGCAATAAAAGGATCATGCCATGACCAACTGGAATTCACACCAGGATGGCTCAACTTCTGAAAATCAAATAATGCAATTCACCACATCAACAAAAAGAAAGATTAAAAAACTATATGGGTTTATCAATAGATTCTGAGAATTTGATAAGACCCAATGTCCATTTATAATGAAAACATTTGAAAAAGTGGGGATAAATGGAACATATCTTAAGATAATAACCACCATTTACAACAACCCCATATAACATGCTCAGTGGTGAAAAACTGAAAGCTTTTCCACTAAGATTTGGTAAAAGACAAGGATGTCTACTCTCATCACTGTTTTGCAACACAATATTGGAAATATTAACTAGAGCAATCAGACAAAAGAAAGATATAAAAGGAATTCAAGTCAGGAAAGAAGTAGTAAAGCTGTCATTATTTGTAAACGACAAGATAATATACATAGAGAACTCTAAAGATCTCACACCAAAAATAATTAAAATAGTCAATTTGGTAAAGTGGCAGGGCATAAAATCAACACACAAAAATTAGTTGCCTTCCTATACGCAAACAATGAGATATTGGGTTGTTGGAAAAGTCATGACACATTTCTTAAAAGCACCTTTGATATCCTAATTTACACAACAGTTATTCAATAATACAGCTAATCTCCTCACTTGATATTTTTCCATCTCTCTTTTTGTAGTTGACTTTAATTTTATACCACTGTAAACAGAAAAAAATTGCTTTAAATGATTTCAGTCTTCATGCCTTTATTGACATTTGTGACCCAACAAGTGTTCTTCTCAAAAATTTTTATGTGCACTTGACAAAAAGTGTACTCAGCTTTTTGGGAGTGGAATCCCTGTATATGTCTATTAAGCCCATTTGGTCTAATTCCTTATTTAAGACTGTTTTCCTGAAATGCCGCTCCTTAGGTCTGTAAGTGTTGGTTTATGTATTTTGATGCTGTAGGGTAGGCAGAAGAGTTATCAGGGTTTTTCGCCTACCCCCTTGGTGATAGGCCTCTGCAGGCCTACATGCATGCCTGACGGCGGGCGCCTGAAGAAAGGCATGGCGTAGGGTGGCGTGGCATAGCGCGGCGTGCGCAAGGCAGAGATGCAGAGAGCAAGAGGAAGAGAAGAGTGGGCAGCAGCAGCAGGAGCATGCAGGAGCGGCAGCAGCAGAGAGCCCCAAAAGCTGAAGATTTGCCGGGGCTAGGAGGCCTGCTAGCCTCCCCCCAAACCCCCAACCCCCAGCCACCTTGCCTGCCTTGTACATGGTTGCCTTGCCACAAAAGCCAACAAAGCCACTGAGGGCTCCAGGACTCATTCTTGCCCATCTGCATGAATCATAGGCACCTGCCCTGGTGCCAGGCTGGCACTACAGATGCATATATGAGTGTATGTATTCTTGATGGACTGATACCTTAATCATTACACAATGCCTATCTCGCTATCTTCTTAACTTTTTTAGCTGGAAGTATATATATCTTATCTGATATACATATAGCTGTCCACATCATTTTTAAGATATCATTCAATTGTTTTCCAGCATTTTAGATTGAGCTTATGTTCGTGGTTCAGATCAGTATCCTGGACACACAAAAAAGATGGATTTTGTTATCTAATGCTATATCCACTCTGTGTGATTTAACTGGTGAGTTCAGGCCATTAACATTTAGGAAAGTTTTGGAGACATATTCCCACTTTGATATTTGTCTTATGGATTTTTTTTCAGTTTGTCTCAGCTCTTTTATTCTCATTTCTCTTTCCTTATAGTTTATTATTATTTTTTAACTTTAATATACTTATTTTCTTTCACCTTTTTAACCTTTGGATAGTATTTGAATTGTCCTCTCCAGCATACTCTCTGTAGTTCTCCCAAAATCATAGAACCCTTGATCCATCACCACAGTCCATTGTGCCCTTCCCTCCTGTTTTGACGCCTCTTCCTTCCCCTTCCCTTTTGTATGTCTCAGTTCTGTGGTCAGCTTGCAAGTTTTGACTTCTTTCCTTCACTTTGTTTGGTTTCTCCATATTCCACATGTAAGTGAAATCATTTGATATTTCCCTTCTGACTTTGTTTGGCATACCTTCAAGATCCATTCATGTTACAACAAATGGCATGACTTACGTGTTTTGACTGCTAAGTAGTATTCCATTGTGTATATATACCACATCTTCTTGAATCCATTCATCTGTTTGGGGGCATCTGCTTCCATATCTTGACTACTATAAATAGTACTACAATAAACATAAGAGTGCAGGTTTCTTTTCCAATTAGTGTTGTGTCCTTTGGGTAGATTCCTACGAGTGGAATCATTGGGTCACATGGTAGCTCTGTTTTTAGTGTTTTGAGGAACATCCACACAGCTTTCCATAGTGGCTGTCCAAGTTTGCATTCCTACCAGTGGTGTAAGAGGGTTACTTTTTTTTTTTTTAACCACATCCTTGCTAGCATTTATTGTTTTATTTTTCATACGGGCCATTCTCACAGGTGTGAGATGGCACCTCATCATGGTTTTGATTTGCATTTCTCTGATAATAACTGATGTTAAACATTTTTTCACAGGCCCATTATCCATTTGCATTTCTTCCTGGAGAAGTATCTTTTTAACTCCTGTATTTTTGATTGGGTTGTTGTATTTTTGTGGTTGAGTTGTGAAGCTCTTTGTAGATCTTTGATATCAGTCCCTTATCACATGTATGGTATAGAAATATTTTCTGCCATTCAGTAGGGTGTCTCTTCATTTTGGTTGCTGTCTCTTCTGCTTTTTCGTTTTATGTAGTCCCTGCTCTTTATATTCTCTGTTATCCTTGATTCTAGAGGTGAGTCCTCAAAAATGTTTCTGAAGTTTGTGTCATAGAGTGTTTAGCCTATTATATATTTTATGGTTTCAGGTCTTAAACCCAAGGCTTTTATCCATTTTGAGTTGATTTTTGTGTATAGTGTGAGATAGTAGTGTAGTTTCATTCTTTTGCATGTGGCAGTCCAGTTTTCCAGCATCATTTATTGAAGAGACTTTCCTTGCTTCAGTGCATGTACTTCACTTCTTTGCCATAGATTAGTTAACCTTATGTGTGTGGCTTTATTTCTAGACTTTCAATTCAATTCCACTGGCCTGTGTGTCTGTTTTGTTACAGCATGATATTTTTTTTGTTATTATGGCTTTGTAGTATAGTCTGAAGTATGGGAGAGTAATACTTCTGTTCTTTCCCCTTTTAGTCAGGACAGCTTTGGTTATAAAGGATTTTTTGGGTCCATATGAATTTCAGGAATATTTGTTCCATTTATTTGAAGAATGTTATTGAGATTTTTATTGTAATTGTATTAAATCTGTAAATTGCTTTTGGTAGGATGGCCATTTTGATAATGTTGATTCTTCTGATCCATGAGCAGTCTTTTCCATTTCTTTGTGTCTTCATCTATTTCTTTTAACAACGTTTTATAATTTTCCTTGTATATTTCTTTTACCTCCTTTGTTAGGTTTATTCCCAGGATTTAATTTTTGGGGGGTACAATTATAAATCGGATGGTTTTCCTAATTTCTTCCTCCTCAGACTGACTGTTTGCATTTAGGAAGGCGACTGATTTTTGTGTATTGAGTTTATAACCTGCTAATTTACTTTACTGGTTTTTTGTTTTAATTATCTTTTTTCATTGATTTTTAGGGGTGTTTTTATTATCATTTACAGATAATGGTAAGTTTCTTCTTGCCTAATTGCTCTAGCTAGGACCCCCAGAATTACACTGAAAAGTAGTAGTGAGTGTGTACATTCTTGTCTTTTTCCAAATCTTCATGGACAGGCTTTCAGTTTTTCACCACTGAGAATGATATTAGCTATGTGTTTGTCATATATGGCTTTTATTATCTTAAGATTGTTCCTTATTCTCAAGTTTTTGGAGGGACCGTATCATAAATGGATGTTGAACTTCATCAAATGTGTTCTAGGCATCTACTGATATGATCATATGGCTTTATTTTTCTTTTTGTTGACGTGATAAATGACGTTAATTAATTTGCAGACGTTGAACCATCCTTGCGGCCCTGGAATAAATCCCACTTAGTCATTGTGTATAATCCTTTTGAAGCATTGTTGGATTTGGTTTCCTAAGATTTTATTGAAGATTTTAGCATCTGTATTTATTAAGGAAATTGGTCTATAGTTTTCTGTTGTTGCATGGTGGTGGCCTTGTAAAATGTATTTAGTAGAATTCCTTCTTTCTCAATTTTTTTAAAGAGTTTTTAAGGACAGGCATTACTTCATCATTGAACATTTGATAGAACTTGCTGTGTAACCATGTGGTCCTAGGCTTTTGTTTTGGGGGAGGGTTTTGATAACTGTTTCAATTTCCTTGCTTGTAATTAGTTTGTTCAAGTTTTCTACTTCTTTGTTCACTCTTGGGTGGTTATACGAATCTTAAGAATTTATCCATTTGATTTAGACTGTTGAACTTGTTTGCATGTAACTATTCACAGTAATCTCTAATTATCCTCTGAATTTCTACTGTGTCTGTTGTAATTTCTCTTCTTTCACTTATGATCCTATTTATTTGAGTTTTCTCCCTCTTTTTCTTTGCAAGCCTAGCTAGAGGTTTGTCTATTTCATTTATTTTTTCAAATAACCAGCTTTTGGTTTCATTGATCTTTGGACTTTTTCATTTCTATTTAATATATTTCTGCTTTAATTTCAATATTTCCTTTCTTCTATTGGCTTTTGGTTTTGCTGTTTTGTTGTTGTTAGTTTCTTCTTCTTCTTTTACTAGTTCCTCAAGAAGAGAGAAAAGATGGTTTCGTTGGATTCTTTCTTATTGCTTGATATGGGCCTGTACTGCTATATACTTTCCACTTAAAACAGCTTTTGATGTGGCCCACATGTTCTGGAACACTGTGTCCTCATCATCTGTCTCAATGTATTTTTTTATTTCCCCATTTACCCAGTGGTCTTTCAGTAGCATATTGTTTAGTCTCTATGTAACAGGGGATCTTCTTGCTCTCTTTTTGTGGTTGATATCTAGTTTCATACATTTTGGTCATGTAATTATTGATGCTTGTCTTGTGACCCAGTATGTAGTATATCTTGGAGAATGATCTGTGCGCACTTTAGAAAAACATGCATTTGTTTTTGGGGAGTTTCAGTGTCCTATAAATGTCTGTTAGGCCTATGTGATCTAGATCTTCATCTGGAGATATTTTGTCCTTGTTTAATTTCTGTCTTGGAGATCCGTCCCTTAGTGAGAGTGTGGTATTGAATTCTCGTACCACATAGGTATTTCCTTCAATGTCTATTTTCATATATGATTTTAATTGTTTAATATGTTTTGATGTTCCCTCATTTGTTGAGTATATATTGATGAGCATTCACTCCATTATTTTCAGGCATAGAGTAAGGCAAGGACACAGAAGATAGTATTAGAGTGTGATTAACTTGTACTCTAAAATAAACTAAGGGGGATTATTTAGAAAATAAAATTCATTTACCTTTTTTGAACTTATGTATAGGAAGTTTCTTAAGTTGATCTTTACGGAGTCTGTTTCGTCTAGCTCTATGTCTGTCTTGGACAAATTTTGTGATCTGAAAATAAAAGAGAAAAAATAAAAAGGAATCAGACATTAAACATACAAATAGAAAATGACCATTAAAATTATAAATATCTTTTGGGCCTCCCTGGTGGCGCAGCGGTTGAGCGCTTGTTAACATAGAATTTGTTAAATATTAATCACAACTTGGTAATTTTTTTAATTTAATACTAACCACTAGAACAATATAAGCTTTCAAATCAGTAAGAGAAAATAAGTAAAAGTTAAATAATTTAAATCTTCACAGAAGAAAAAAATCAGAAAGAAGTAAATGATATAAATTAATCCAATTCTGTATGTAATTGCAATAAATATAAAGATTAAATAAATTCAATAGATTTTTTTAAGAGTGCACCATATCAGAGAAAAATTTCCAACCATATGCTATTTACAGGACACAAGGTTTAAGCTTAACGATATAAAAAAAAGCAGTAAAAGTAAAAACATATATTAAGCCAATATTAAGCAAAACTGATGTGTCAATATAGAATTTAAGATAAAAATTATAAGATAGTCATGACAATAATAAAAACAATACTATATGTAGAAGATGCAAAATTTGTGGGGGAAATACACTAATTCACAAACTCAGTAATTTATAGCTCAAGCAAACAAAAAATTTAAAGATAAGAGACCTATGCTACCCAGTATGGTAGCCACTGGGTGGTTACTGAACATTTGAAATGTGGCTAGTCTCATTTGAAATTTGCTGTAAAGTATTGCCAAGAGCACAGAAAGAATGTAAAACATGTTTTTAAAATTATTTACATTAACTGAATGCTGAAGACATTTTAAATTAGTTTACATATATATTAAGTTAATCTTATACTTTTTTCACCTTTTTTAAAATTAGGTTACCAAAACCTTTTAAACTACAATAAATGTGCCTCACAATATCATTCTATTGTCTAGCTCTGCTTTAGAAAACAGAAGAGTAGAAAAAGCTATAGACAATAATGATCTATGAATACAATGAAAGCCATCGAACTGCATATTTTACTTTTCGTTATTTATTTATTTGTACTGTTACTGAAGTGCCATTCTTTTACAACCTTGCTATTATTTTGATAGTACAGGATATTCCTCCCCCATGTGTAGTCACTGTAGCCCTCACACCACTGAAGCACCCATAGTCCTCCACCATAGTCCATGTATTCTCCCTCCCATAACCCTATTTTCACTCCTGTTTCTCTCCCCTCCATCTCCTCTGAAAGACTAAGATTAATGGTAAAATTACAAGGGTGTTAAAGTTTGTCTCTGCCCTTTGTTTGGTTTTTCTATATTCCACATATCAGTGACACCATCCAGCATTTATCTTTCTCCTCATGGTTTATTTCACTTACTATAAGCTCTGCCAGCTTCACCCATGCTGATGCACAAAATGAGCCTATCTTTTTGATTGCTGAGTAGTATTCCACTATGTATATATACCACATTGTCTTGATCCACACATCTGTTTCTGGGCATATCAGTTATTTCCATATCTTGGCTATTGTAAATAACACTGCTAAAAATGGGAATGTCGGTTTACTTTCAAATTAGTGCTTTTCTGATAGATACCTAGGAGAAGAATTGTTGGAACATACAGCAGATCCATTTTTAGTTTTCTAAGGAACCTCCCCACTGTTTTCCACAGGGACTGGAAAAGTCTACATTCCCACCAACAGTGAAAGAGGGCTCATTTTTCTCAACACCCTTGAAGCAATTGTTATTTCTAGTCTTTCAATATGGATCATTCTCACTGGTGTGAGGTGGTATCTAATTGTGTTTTTGATTGGCATTTCCCTAATGATAAGTGATAATGAACAATTTATTTTTATTGTGACTGCCAGCCAGTTGTATGTCTTCTTTGAAGAAGTGCCTAATGAACCTCTTTATCCATTTTTTATTGGGTTATATGTTTTCTTTTTGATGAGTTGTACAAAATTTTTATAGAGTTTTGATATCAGTCCCTTCTCAGATGTATGGTGAGCAAATATTTCCTCCCATTCAGTAGGGTGCCTCTTCATTTTATTTACAATATCCTCCTCTATGCAGACACTTTTCAGTTTGATATAGTTCCAATTGTTTATATTCTGTTTTGTTTTCTTTGCTTTTGGGGATGATTCTGTATAGATGTTTCAGAAGCTTATGTCTTAGAGCATTTTGCCTGTTTTCGTCTTTATATTTTATGGTTTCATATCTTACATCCAAGTCTTTTATCCATTTAGAGTTGATCTTTGTGTATGGTATGAGAAAGTGATCTAATGTCATTCTTTGTCATAATGCAGTACAATTTTCCCAACGCTATTTATTGAAGAGGCTTTCCTTGTTCTTGTTCTAGTGTTTATCCTTTGCCCCTCAGTCACAGAGTAAATGTCCATCTATGTGTAGGTTAATTTCTAAGTTCTTGATCCTATTCCATTGGTCTGTGTGTCTGGTTTTGTTTCAGTATCATGCCGTTTAAATTAGTATGGCTTGACAGTATAAACTCTGGAAGTGCAATATCACCATCTTCTGCTTTTTTCTTAGGACAGCTTTGGTTACTTGGGGTCTTTTGTGATTCCATATGAATTTCAGTAGTGTTTGTTCAATTTCTTTGAAGAAGGCCATTGAAATTTTTATTGAGATTGCATTGAATCTGTTAATTGCATTGGGGGAGATGGCCATTTTGACAATGTAGATTCTTCTAATCCACGAGCAAGGGATAGCTTTCCATTTCTTTATATCTTCTATTTTGCATACTTTAACAATGTGTTATAATTTTCCTTGTAGAGATCCTTCACCTCCCTTGTTAGGTTTACTCCTGGACACCTTTTTATTTTTGATGTGATTGTAAATGGGATGGTTTTCTTAATTTCTTCCCCTCCTCGCATAGAGGAAGGCAATTGATTTTTGTGTATTGTTTTTGTAACCTGTCGTTTTACTAAACTGGTTTATTGTTTTAATTAGTTTTTCAGTGGAACTTTTAGAGTTCATTGTGTTTATTATCTTGTCACTTGCAAACAGTGATAGTTTTACTTCTCTCCCAATTTGGATATGTCTTATACATTTCTCTTGCCTCACTGCTCTAGCTAGGACTTCCAATTTTATATTGAATACTAGTGATGAGAGTGTATAACCGTGTCTTGTACTGTATCTCAGAAGAAAGACTTTTATTTTTCACCATTGAAAATGATGTTAGCTGTAGGTTTGTCATCCATGGCTTTTATTATGTTATGTTCTATTTATTCCTAGTTTTTTGAGGGTTTTTAATCATAAATGAATGCTTACTCATCATCATATGATCATATGGCTTTATTGATTAATTTTCAGATATTGAACCATCCTTGTTTCCCTGATGTAAATCCTATTTGGTCATGATATATAATCCTTTCAATGTATTCTTAGATTTGGTTTGCTTATTAAAATTTTATTAAGGGTTTTAACATGTATATTTACTAGGGAGATTGGTCTTTCACTTTCTTGTGTTGTCTTTTGAATTGTATAATTTAATTGGGTCAATTTTATGTTATAGAAATTATCTTAACTGATCTGGTCAAAAATATGAGAGAATCAGACTAGTCAAGACAAATGCACAAACTCAAACTAACAGACATACATAGAACTTTGCACTGAATACTTCTTTCCATACACAGAGGAATGTTCACAAAATTTAATTATAAAGCAGACCTTTGGAAATAACCAAACATATATAACATAATGCTTTCTGACTACAATGCAAATGAATTAGAAATCAACAGGAAAAAATGTATAAAAAAATGCGTATTTTAGAGACTAAATACTTTTCAAAATCCCGTAATTCACAGTAGAAATCACAACAGGTATTTGAGGGTTTTGTGTGTTTTCTTTGGAGGGGGGCTTACAATCAGTATGCCATTTCACCTGTATTTGAAATAACTTAAGAGAAAAGATCATGAACTGTCAAATGAAGGCAAGTAGAGTACTTAACTCAGTGGACAAAGAAATAGAACTTTTACTGAGCTATAGCATAAATTGCCTTACTCATACATAGACAAAGACAACTCTGGAATGGAGTGGACATTCCCTTCACCCTCCCCCAGTTTTAGAGAATCAATCATGGAGGACCTGACAATAGGTTTGTCCTAAGTGAAAGGTAGAGATGAGCCAATTATGCCTAATTTATTCTTCTCATAGATACCTCAGACAAGATACTTCATTTCCCTTCAGAGCGAAAGAGTAAATAGGGTAGAGAAGAGTTAGAAATGATAGTAATTGAATATGGATAGAAACAGTAGATTTGATAAATACCCTATGTAATAGTGAAAAAAAAAATTCAAACCAAACTGGAATAAAAACGTTTCTTATCAGAAGTAGTGAGGTAGAGATAAAATGATTGTTGTAGAAATTTATAACTTCAAGCATAAAACAAAACAAAAAACAAAACAAAAAGACCAATAAACATTCATTTGAACAGCTAGATAAAGAAAACCAATTTAAACAAAGTAGAAAAAAGAAAATAATAATAAGAGCAGAAATTCATATAAAAGAGAAAGCTCAGAGTTTTGAGTATAAATTCCACTAAGTTGCTTAACATCAGTGATTTTTACCTATTTTGTTCACTGATTAATCTTCAGACCTTAATGCAGTGCCTAGTTCATTGTGGGTACAGAATAAGTATTTGTAAAGTGAAAGAGAAAACCACAAAATCCACTTTTCTGAAAGACAAACAGATCCTCTGACTGCCCTGGGGACAGCAAGAATGGATACGAAAAAAGGAAACTCATCCACAAATCATAAAAAGTCCCTCTAAATTGATATACAAGTAAATGTTACAAATCACATTTTATGCTCCTATAGAGAATTTCTTGAAAATATAATTTAGTATGAAGAAGTAGAAAAATATGTCACTGTCTGAGAAATTATGCAAAAGGTCAGTAGACCTAGATGATATTTTAGGCAATCTACATTAAAAAGGTAATAGATAATTACAATTTCATAAAAATAAAACTTTTTTAGAAAAAGGAAAAGCTTTAGTTATGTGGTAATAGTTTTATCTTGTCTAGTTATTTATGTTATTTTTAATTATAGGAATTATAGGAATATACACATAAGATAAAAATTACTATATTTTAAAGTTTATAGCTCTGTGGATTAAATAATTCATATTGTTGTGCTACACCACCAACACCCATCTATCGAACTCTTTCATCGTGCAAGACATAAACTTTGCACACATTAAACAATAATAGCATAATTCCCCACCTACCCAATCCCTAGTAATTAGGTTCTGCCTCTATTCCAGGCATCATATATAGAAACATACCGTATTTGTCCTTTTGTGACTGGACTCTGAACAGAGTGTCTTCAAGGTTCATTCATGTTCTACCAAGTATCAAAATTTCATTCCTTCTTAATGCTGAATAATATTCCATTATATTATATATATTTTGTTTATCTATTTATTTATGGACAGATAACTGGTGGCTTCCTCCTTTGACTCTTGCAAATAATGCTGCTACGAACATAGGTGTACATGTATCTGTCCAATTCCCTGCTTTGACTTCTTTTGGTTATACATTCAGAGGGGGAATTGCCAGATCATATGACAATTCACATTTAATTTTTTTTTGAGGAAATGTAATACTATCTTCTGTAGTACCTGTTCCACTTTATATCCTACAAATATGTTCAAAATATTGTCTAGTGCTGATGTTAAGAATATTCCAGCACCAAAAAATTTAAGTTTTCCTTTACCTAGACGTTCATATTGTTAATATTTTATTTATGATCTTTGCATCTATATCCTAACGTAAAACTGACCCATATTAGAAATCTGAATACTCCAAAATGCAAAGAAAGAATTTATATACTACAATCAAATAGTTCTTCCCCCAAATATGAAAATTTTAGAAATTTACAAAACAAATTAACAGAATTCAACAGAGTAAAATATAAATACCAATGATTATAACATAAGACATTAATTAAAGCATCATTTCATTATTAACAAAGAAACAAAGCAAATAAAAAATAATTTCTAATTCTCTTATTATTTTTTCTTCTTGTTTTACCAGAAAATAGACCAAAATATTATATAGGAGGTCTAACAACAATAAACATGTTATTTTGTTCCTGGCTTTCAAGGTAAGGTTTCTAACATTTCATCTTTTACTGAAACTCATTTTAAGTTTTTAATGAAGAATATTAGTTTATGGTTACCGATTTTTACTCCTGTGTGCCACCAGTATTTTTGTTTGTTTGCTTTTTTGTTTGTTTGTATGTTCTCCTACTTATACTTCCTTCCTTCTTATACCAAAAACCCCAGAAAATCAACATACAAATTACTAGAATAGGAGAATTCAGCAGGTTTAATATATAAAAGAGCTTAATTCTTCCCTCACCAGACCTTTAAAGTGGTCTACATTCAGTCCCTTGCTTTCAAAGAAAGAATAAAATAGTGAAATAGAAAAATTATTAACTGCCAAGTGTTAGGCAAATATTACCTTAACCAAAGGATGAAAGTTAACACCATGAGTAATACTTCACATATATCAGGTTATCTCTTAATATGTGATGAGAAGGAAAATTTACCTCACTGATATTCTTTTAAAACACTGTACCCCAGACTGGTAATAAAAACATTCAATTAAAGAATATTCTACAGGACACCTAGCCAGTACTCTTCTACACTGGCAATGCCATGGGGGAAAAAAGACAAATTGAAAAAGTATAATAGATTAGAGGAGACTGGGAAGACATGATAACCAAATACAATGTGGTATCCTGGATTGGATCTTGAACCAGAAAAAAAGACATTAACAGAAAAACTGATAAAATCAATAAAATGTCTAGAGTGTAGTTACTAGTTATATACCAATATGAGTTTCTTAGTCTTGAAAAAACTGTAAAATATGGTAAGTGTTAATGTAAGGTATTGACACTGGGAGGAATTACATGAGGAGTGTGCAGAAATCCCCTGCTTTACAAATGTTTTGTAAACCTTAACATCATTTGAAAAGTAAAATTATTTAAAAAATAAAATATTGTATAAAAATATTACTTTATGTCCTATTAATAACAAATTAGAAAATGCAATTTCAAAGAAGTCTAACAAAAGACATGCAAAATGTTTACCAAAAGAAGTAAGCTGATCAATATGAAAGGTCTAAACAACTGAGAAGAAATATATAGCATCATGAGAAGACTGAATATTTCAAAGATGGCACTTAATCTTTAACCTATATATTCAACAAAATAATAAACTCACCGAGTGTTAATGAAAATATTGCATATGAAAAATAAATTTAAAAGTCACTAAGAACAGACAAATTATTTTATATCTTTGCATAATATTGATTTTAATGGCTATAGAGGGATTCTCGTATCTGCTTTTGCCTTCAATGTTTTGGTATTACGCCTTCACTATAAATTCTGAGAGAAAGAGAAAGGCAAACAAAGGCAAACAATATCTTAGTATTACTATGAAAATAATTTAATAATATGTACTCTTTTATTCAAAACTTCTCTTTCTCATTATAATGTATTTTAAGAGACATCCATTTATATTTTTTAAATTATTTAAAATTAATTTACCTACCATGAAAATGACTATCAAGATGAGACAGATGCCCACTATGATAAGGAAGGGGATTAGGTAGTATTCCAGAGGAAGACTAAATTCAGGAACTAAGATAATGTGGCCCCTGGAAGAAAACAAAAATTATTAATTGAAAAATATTAAGAATTGTGAAATTATGAAGTTAATTAAAAATAAGAAAATATTTTAAAAGATAAATATTGCAATTCAATCCCCTAGATACATCTCATTTTAATATATCATTACCAGTAATTTAAACGATTTTTTTCCAACCACAAATCTATTTTACATACCTGACAAAAAAACTTGCCTAGGTAACTTATATAAACTGAATAAAATCAGGCAATCGGTACTTATTGTGTCCCTCTTGGAAAGCTTAGCTCTGTAGCTAAGATTTGATCAACAAAGGAGGATACAAAGTAGTATAGGAAATAGCATTTTATTCTTCCTTTTAGAGTTTCCAGACTAATTTCAAACCAGGTCTAGGCTTAAACTTTATAATTTAAATTTCCAAATTCATCTGTTCACCTAAATGAGGACTTGCCTTCTCTATTTTGAAATCTATACTTTACCATGCAGCCTATCAAATAAATATAGCTAAACCTCTGAGCCTGAATCGCTATAAAGGCACATGTCAGATCTTTCTTTCCTATACACCAATATTGCAGGCAACAACTAGTACAACTCTTGGATACCTCCACTTATCAGATCATTACTTGCTTGAACTTCTCCCTTCAGTTCTTTTTTTTTTTTAAAGATTTATTTATTTATACATACAAGCTGGGGTACAGGCCAGAGGCGTGGGGTGGCAAGAGGCTTCAGCAGAGACAGAGCAGGAAGCAGAACAGGCAGATCAGAAATACACTGCTGAGGGGAGCAGTAGGCGAGGCAGGAGAGGTCTGCTGCGCCATGTGGGATCCTCCCTGGCCGGGCGTCGAACTCATATCACAGCTGCCGACAGCTCCACAGCGCAGTGCTCAACCGCTGCGCCACCAGGGAGGCCCTCCCTTCAGTTCTTAACTCTCACCAAATAGCCTACATTTCCTACTAGACAATACCATTACTAGATCCTATGTTCCCATCTGGGGTACCTGTTGTGATCCCATTACACTCCTCTGTCTTCTTGCAGAAAACTGAGGTAGCACAACAGCATTTAAATTTCCCCATTATATACTGATTATGTCCTTAATATAATCACTGTCCAGTGCTAGGGATGACGTATGAAAAATATAGTAACTCAAATGAGAAGGTGGTAACCTTAGTAGTTGAAAGGAGCATCAAGGAATCTTTGTCCTAATTCCTCATTTCCCAAAAAGAAAAATATTTATAATTAAATAACCCAGGGATGAGTCAGACTAAGGTGCACTGGAGGAGGTTCCTTGTTTTGATACTGAGAGAAAAATATCTAATGTTTAATTTGAAAGATACTACAACCAGAGAGACCAGTAGCTTGGGACTAGACTGGATCACCTCTTGAACATTAATTACCAGCACAGACTGCACCAGAAGACACAGGGAAGAGATTCATTCTTCACTAAACAATAGGTGAGTATAGAGAAATGCCTGGAGACTGTGGTCTGCAGGGGATGCTATTTAGCTAGGGTCCACAGGAAGGCATGAAATAATGGTGTGGATATACACACTCATTACTAAGGGGAAATATGTGCAGAGGATTTGTGGAGCTGCCCACAAACCAGGGCACTTCTTCACCAGGTCACTAGCTGGTGAAAAGAACAAAGAAAATCAGCTAGCCTATACTCACCCTCACCATACCTCAAGGCTGGTATTGACCTCATGAAGAATACTGATAGCACAAAGACTACAGAGTTACAGGTCTAGAACTCCAGAGAGGAGGCATACTGACGTCACACAAATAGGACAGTTGTACCAGTGGCAAAACAACTGAGGCACCCTCCTCCAACCAATGAATAAGCAAATGCAAAAGCAGATTTCAGTACAGATGGAAGCTGGCAAATGGGCAAAAAACTAAAATCAAATAAAACCACAGCACCATTTACTGGAAAAGCAAAATAACTTCATCTCTGTAACTTACCGCTATGGAATTTTCTTTTTTCTTTTTTTTTTAATTTAAAGCACCAAAACAAGCAAAGAAAACTTCTCACATTGAGAAGGAAATCAAGGATTCCTTCATCAAGGGACTATGACATTGAAAGGAAAGGATAATTCCCCAGACTCCAAACACAAAGATGTGGAAAATTGTATCTCCCAATCACAGAGTTCAAAATTGCCATTATGAAGAAAATAAAAGAGATGGAAGAAATGAAGAAAAGCAAGTCAAAGTGATACAGAAAACTCTGAAAAAGCTAATCAAATATATATTATAAAATTCAGAGAAACAAATGATGACCTAAGAACTAAACAGAAGGAAAAGACAAAACACAATAAAAAAAGTAACAGATTCAGAATGTATAAGGCTCAAGAGATATGACAAAATTCTATCAATAGATATAGAAGCAACATAGACCAAATAGAGGACAGACTACTTGACTTCAAAATATGGAACAAGGGACCCAGGTGGAAGAAAGAGAAATATGAAGTTAAAAAAAATATGAAGAAAAATTTCAGAACTATCCAGCTCCATTAGTAAAGGTAGCATATGAATAATGGCTATCTCAGAAAGGGAAGAGAGAAAAAAGGGAAAAGAGAACTGATTTAAAGAAATGATAGCAGAAAACATGCCAAACCTGGAGGAAGAATTAAATATACTAGTCCATAAAGTTACAAGAATACCTGGTTATGTAAATATGAAGATTCTATACCAGGACAAATAGTAGTGAAGCTATCAAGACTGGATGACAAAGAATACTGAAGGCAGAGGAGGTAGAGGAAAGCAGGTAACCTATAAAGTTATTCCCTTTCACCATCTCTATATGCGACTCCTTAGAAGAAATCATACAGACAAGAACAGAATGAAATATTGTATTCACAACATAAAGGTAAAAACTTCTGGTCATGAATACTGTATACTACAAAACTAAAGTTCAGATATAAAGGAGAAATTAAGGTATTCCAGACAGATAAAAGCTGAAGGAATCTGCAAACCCTAGAACTCCCTTAGAAGGAATGGTGAAAGGAGTCCTCTAATGTAAATCAAAGAGAATGACAATCCACAAAAAATTGAACAAGAAAATAGGTTAAATCAGAAAACTAAAGACAAAATAGTAGTAGCAATATTATGTATATCACTAACCACCCTAATTGTAAATGAACTGAACTAAACATTCAAAAGGAGCAAAATGGCAAGCTACATCACAAAACTAAAGCCAACTTCTGCTCTGAGCAGGATACCCATCTGAGTTCCAAAGATAAACATAGTTCTCCAAATAAATGGTTGGAGAGAAATGCCTTGAAGCATACAGAACCAAATGTAAAGGAAAACCAGATTTCTATAAGATAAAATAGACTTCCAAAATAAAAAGGTAAAAAGAAACAGGAATGCGCATTTTATGACTAAAGGATCAATATATCAGGAAGATGTAACACTGAACAATATATATTCAAAAACCAATGATGCACCAAAATATATTTGGTAACTATTATCAAATCTAAAATCACACATTAGCACATGAAAATTGTAATAAGGGAATTCAATATTCCACTTTCATTGACAGATCAATAGGTAAAACGTCAACAAAGAAACAACAGAATTAGATGAGGTATTAGAACAGATGTGTGTAATAAATATTTATAAGGTACTGCACCCCAAAAAAGCTTGGTACACATTCTTCTCAAGTCCAAGATAGATTATTGCTGGGTCACAAAACAAGTGCCAATAAACTCTGAATACTAAAATCATAACAAATATCTCCTCTGATTACAATGGTATCGAACTAAAAATCAACCATAAAGAGAAAGTTAACATGTTAATGCTGAACAACATACTACTAGATGGCTATTGGATTAATGATGAAATCAAAGGAAAGATTAGAAAATACCTATAGATGAATGAAATTGAAGACACAAATTACCAGAATCTAGAGGATGCAAGACAATCAGCACTGACAGGGAAGTATTTAGGAACAGAGATCCAAATCAAAAAGCAGTAATCTCAAATAATCTAAACTTACACATAAAGGAACTAGACAAATAAGAACAAACAAAACTGAAACTCAGTACAAAGAAGGAAATAATAAATTAAATCAGAAATAAATGAAATAGAAATGAAACAAGGTACAAAAGTTCAAAAAGAACCAGGAAATGATGGTACCAGTAGTGAGTCCTATCAAAACATTAAAGATGACCTAAATCGGGCCTCCCTGGTGGCGCAGCGGTTAAGCACTGCGCTGTGGAGCTGTTGGCAGCTGCAACGTGAGTTCCACGCCCAGCAGGGGAGAATCCCACATGGCACGGCAGACCTCTCCTGCCTCGCCCGCTGCTCCCCTCAGCAGTGTATTTCTGATCTGCCTGTTCTGCTACCCGCTCTGTCTCTGGCGAACCCTCTCGCCGCCCCACGCCTCTGGCCTGTACCCCAGCTTGTATGTATAAATAAAAAAATAAATCTTAAAAAAAAAAAAAAGATGACCTAAATCCTTGCCTCCCCGGTGGCACAGCAGGTTAAAGCGCTGCGCTGTGGAGCGTGGTCAGCAGCTGCGACGCAAGTTTGACACCCGGCTGGGGAGATTCCCACATGGAGCGGCAGACCTCTCCTGCCTTGCCCGTTGCTCCCCTCAGCAGTGTATTCCCATGGATCTGCCTATTCTGCTCCCTGCTCTGTCTCTGGTGAACCCCTCTCACTGCCCCACGCGTCTGGCCTGCACTCCAGCTTGTATGCATAAAAAAAAAAATTTTTTTTAATAAAATAAAACAAAGATGACCTAAATCCTATCCTCAAAAAATTGAAGAAGTACCTCCAGGCACATTTCACAAGGTCAACATTACCTAACCAGGGCCTCCCTTGTGGCCTAGGGGTTAAGTCTCAGCATTATCACTGTGACAGCCTGAGTTCAATCCCTAGCCAGGGAGACCTCTCCTGTCTCACCCACAGAATCCCTTAGCAGTGTATTTCAGTAAATTCTCCTGTTCTGCTCCCCACTCTGTCTCTGGCAAATTCTCTCACTAACACCATCCCCCCCCCCCACACACACACACACACCCCTCTGGCCTACACGCCAGTTTTCTATAAAAATAAAAAAAAATAAATATAAATAAAAAATAAAAATAAATATGATACTATTTAAAAAAAAAAAAAGAACAAAGAGAATTCAAATGGCAGAATGGCCAGATGGATCAGAAGCAAAACCCAACTTCCTGCTATCTCCAGGAGACACATCTGCACTTCAAATATAAATACAGACTCAAAGCAAATGGTTGGAAAATGAACCTATAAGCCCAGGGGACCCAATAAAACAAACAGTCATATCAAAAAATATAACAACTATTAACAAATATAGAAACAGACATAGACAAGAAACAATACTACTAAGGGACTTCAACTACTAACTCTCATCAATGGACAACCATTTCTGTCAAGCAGACAGAAAAATAAACAGAGAAATAATAGCCCTAACCAAGGAATTAGACCAAATGGGCTTATAGATATTGATAGGGCATGAGACCTCAACAAAGTTGAGTACACATTCTTCTTAAGTGCACAGGGAACATTATCAAGGACAGACTTCAGGCTAAGTCACAAAACAGGGGTCAATAAACTCATGAAAATTGAAATCTTATCAATTATCTTCCCTGATCACAATGGCATCAAGCTAGAAATCAACCATAAAAAGAAAGTAGGAAAAACCCTCTGATATGTAGATAGTGAGCCACTGAATGACTACTGGGTTAAGGAAGAAACTAAAGGAGAAGTTAAAAATTACCTGGAGCAAAACAAAAATGAACATACAACCTACCAGAACCTATGGGACATAGCACAAGCAGTGCTAGAAGGGAATATGTAGCAATATAGGCCTACATCATGATACAAGAAAGAATTCAAATAACCAAACCTTGCACTTTAAGTATCTATAAATACTTAAAGAACAAACAAAATTTGAAAAATTAACAAAAAGAAGAAATTAACAAAAATTAGAGTAGAAGTAAAAAAGAATACAATAGGAAGAAAGAAAATATAGGTCAAAGGCTACTGAACAGCAACTGCAGAGAGGTATTTGAGCATGCATTCCTAACTAATGGCAAGAGAAACAAAAACAAAAACAAACAAGTGAGATGCCATCCATCAAATTAAAAAATTTTTGCTCATCAAAAGAAACCATCATTTAAAAAAAGAGCAACCTACAGACTAGGAGAAGATATTTGCATGTTATATACTTGACAATGGGTTAGTTTCCAGTATATATAAAGTGCTCACACAATTTAACAAAACACAGTCTCATCAGAAATGGTTAAAAGATTTAAAGAAATTTCTCTAAGATGGCAATCAGATGGACTACAGGGATACGAAAAAAATGACCAATATCACCTTTATAAGGAAAATACAAATCAAATCTACAATGAGATACCACACCACCACTGTGAAAATGGCTTGTATGACAAAGAATAGACACAATGTTGGCGAAGATGTGGAGAAAAAGAATAATCATTCACTTTTGATGAAAAAGTAATTTGTTTTAACCTTCATAGAAAACAGTATGGATATACCTTTAAAATGCAAAAATTGAAATACTGTATGATACAGCAATATCAGGCCTGGGTATTTCCTAGGGATTATTAAAACTCTAATGAAAAAGATTTATGTAATCCTATGTTCACAGCAGCACTATCCACAATAGGCAGACCTGGAATCACCTTAAATGCCCAACAACCAACAACTGGATAAAGAAATTGTGGTCAAGGTCTACAATCCCCTATGCACAATTTTGAAACCTAGAAGAGAAAAACTGCAATTCATCTGAAACTCAACCTAAACTTAATCACGGGTGAATTGGTGATGGGTTACCCAAAGAGAATACAAAATGTAAAAGATATAAATAACCATTTAAAAAAAAAAAAAACTTAATGACATGATAAACAGTCATATATTGATTTTAAATATACATAATTTGTTTGCGTATGGGATACTGCCTCAAATCCTGTTTGGAATATTACTTAACTTCTAAACATGTAAAAAAAAATTTTCAGTTCCACAATATATCTGTCTCCTAGATTTGGGATAAGTGATTTTGTGAATTTGTACAAACATGGAAAGGGACTAAATATTAAATAAATAAAGCATGTCATAAAATACTATGTATTTTATAGTTCTGTTTTGTGAGCACATTATTACTAACATGAATATTTAAATATGAGGATAAATATGAACATTCAGTTTGAATAGCAAAATATTAAATTGCACTGTTTTCTATACTAAATGAGACATTTATGCATTAACTTAGTTTCAGTCTATATGTTAACTTAGTAATGAGATTTTGGGGGAAACTCCATACAGAAGTTTTTATTTGAAGTAAAATTTTTTAAACTTGAAAATAAACATTTTGTCACTATAAAGGTCCGTCACAACACAATGTTTGAATTCTGTATTTATAAAATAATAAATTGTTTATAACATACAAATACGCCTTAATAAAAAGTAACATATAAATGTAAATAACATTTTTTGAGTAACAATGTGTTTATTAAACTATAAAGGAGAAAGTTATGTTATCTTTTTAGCAATACAGATGACTTAATCCCTCTAGCAAAAACATATTTCCAATACATAATCAAATATAGAGGAAATAGTAAAATACAGTAAGTCTTAACATCATGACTTAGGAAGAAATAATTTAGCACAATAGAGTTCAATCTAAAACATAACCTTGATTATGACTGATATTAAATAATTCTACACTAATATAAAGAAGAATTTTAAGTCACATAGTTATTCCTAATATCCATTACTTACCCTTTATCATAAGTGAATTCATTTTTCAGGGAATTAGCTGATGATTCACCAATAAAAACAGATGGAATGTCAATTTTCTTTAGCACATCAACTATATAAAACAATAATAAAAATATTCTTAAAAGCCCATACTTAGTGTAGAATCAATTTAACTTTCTTCACAATTAACAGCAAATGCAACTGAAGCAATTACCGTCAATTTTAATTGTCTAATGGTTGTTTTTCCAGATCATAGATCATCAAAACAGTTGAGCAACACCATTGCATTTATAAAACAAAAGCTAACACCTTTCTTATGTACATTACCATATCATTCCAGTGGCCTTATAAAATCATACTTCCTATTTTTTAATATTTCCATTTGATTTATTCCTCTAAAGACATAACTATGAGAAAAGAAAGAAATTTTAAGTTTTCTTTCTACAAATTACTTAATTTCTAAATGAAAAATGAAAAGCTTTTATACATACCCATTCCCAGGAGAGGGGTAAGCCCAAGAATGTAAGAAAACACCACTTTTCAACACTGAAAAATGACACCACACATCTGTGGCTTTCCATACTGAAAGGCTGACAGAAGTTGAGAAAAGGCAAAGGATAGGAAAGCTTGGGTAATTTCTACTTGTTCCTAAGCCTGGACTTCATGGTAAAGCTTTGTGTTTTGATTGTTCTCTTAAGAAATGTGACTCCTCTACCTATATACAAAACCAAAGTCAAAAGCCAACAACAAAAAACTTTGTAAAATTTGCCCATTACTCCAAAAGAGAAATAAAAACAATTCTTTGGATGTTGCTTCTAGAAAAATTTATAGAGCCTTATATAGCTGTGAGTGAATTTAAAAGATTTACCTTTAAAGAAAGTTGATTTCTTTACTTTTACTACATTTAAAAAATAACTTTGTTCTACATTTCTTTAAATGTATATTCATTATTTCTTTAATTTTAAATATAAGAAGAAAACAGAACCATAATCTCCCATCCAAGACAAAGGTTTTATTAAAAGTAATAAATTAGTTATAGAATACCAAAATTTAAGCCCCAGGAGGCAAGAACAAAAATAGTAGTAAAGGAATATTAATCATTTTTTATATCAATGGGATCACATAATAATGGGAAAAAGTATAAGTTTTCTATCAACTCAAAGATATGCTTTAGATATCCTGTCACGTGAATAAAGATCATCTCATCATTTTTAATAACTGCAGAGATGTTGTTATATAGCCAAATATATTTTAGGTAGATGTTTCCTACCTTGCAAAGTCTTTTTTTCTATCACATATGGTTAAAATTTAATTTTATAATTAAAACTTTAAATTACATACACTGTAAAATGTAATTTTTTTTCTCTTTCATGAAGATACTTGAAGTCATGGAAGAACTTTTGCTTTATAAGTATTGGCTTGTAATTATTGGAAATAACAACTTTTTTTGAGTTACGAAATTTCCACATGTAAAAAACTTCTCACCTTAATGAGAAGATTAAGAAGGGGAAAATGATGTATGCAAATATGAAGAGCTATCTTGGAGACTTTACAACATTATTTTCCTACTGAAAACAAAATGAAACGTGTCCATAAAATATTAAAACAACACTAAATCTTTATTATAAGCTACAAAACAGTTCTGTGACATATTTACTACCAAAGATTATCATGACATCATAGATGATATAATTGAAATGGCCAGCCCCAACCTCTCCAGACTCATACCCAACTGCCAGCTCATTTTCTCCATCTCATAGATGTTTCAAACTTCATGTTTCTCAAACAGAATTCTCCATGTCTCTCTTTCTTCAACCAGCTCTATTCCAACATCTCATCATCTCTATAAACGGAATGAATATTCACCTGGTTTTTTAGGATAAACATCCTTGAGTTTATCTTTGACTCTTTTTCTTTTATTCCATATATTGAATCCTATCAACTTTAAAATATGTCCCTAATACCATCAATCTCATCACTGTTACTGCTAGTACTCCAAACCACCATCAGCTCTTGCCTGTTTGCAGCAGCAACATTTTAAGTGGTCTCACTGTTGGCACTCTTGTACATCTTCTATCTTTAATCTATTCTCCAAAGAATACCAAAGTGATCCTTTTCAAATATAAGTCTGATCACCTTACACCTGTTTAAAACATACCTAGAACAAATTCCAAAGTCCTATTAGAACATGATCTGATGCCAAATGTCCCTCTAACCTTATTCCCTGCCACTGTCTGTCTCCCTTACTCTATTTCAGCCACATGGCTTTCTGCCACAGCTTGAAAATAACAAGTATGTTCCTTTTCATTTGCTAGTTGTTCCCTTTCCTTGGAACACTTCTCATCAGAAATCTGCATGGCTCAGCCTCACTTCAGACCTCAAGTGCTCAAATGTCAGAGTGTTAGGAAAGTCTCTTTTGAACAACATGCCTAATAAAGCCATCTTCCTCTCATCCCCATCTCTATATTCCTAGGCTGATGTGTTCTTCCTCATAGCACTTATCAAAACTTGACTCTTTATGGGTCTGCTAGGCTTAAACAGCTGCTTAAGACACCATTCTGGCTATACAGTTTGGTCCTTCCAGTAAAAAGTCCATTTGGCCTAGTCAATCAATTACCTAAACTTAAAGAATGCAAACCACTGACCTGCAAAGGTCCCTCTCAAGTTAAACAACAGCAGGATGCTTAATCCCCTGGGACAATGAGTGTATGAAATAAGGCATGACAAGGAATGCCTGGGAGCCAGGGACTGATATGTAACTTTGCATCACAGGGAATGATCAGCAGAATGCCCTGTGAATAAGACCGGAACCACAAGTGAGGGTCGGAAACTTGATTTCCATCTTCAAACACGGGGCATAAAATTAATACAGATCCTCAGACTCACGTCTCCCAAAAGCCTTGATAACCTAAGCATATATTCACTTCTTTCTAACTTTTTTCTCTTTGTTCTCCTTTCCAAGTAACTGACTCTGTAAAATCATTCAGTCAATAAAAAGGCCAGGTTTTGCCTTCTCAGAAACAGTTTGCTCCAAGACTCCCATTTCTTTGACAGTGTGGTGTTGCCTGACACAATATTTTTAGCACATATCTTTGATTACATGTTCTTTTTTTTTCTTTCCCACTCTATAAAAAAGTAACAGCAATAACATCAACAAAATAACAATTAAATGATTACTAAGAAACAGGCATTTTCTAAACATACAGTTTCTAATAACGTTTTAATTCATTCAATCATCACAACCCAGTGAGTTAAGTGCTATCATCATCCCCTAATTTACAGATCAGAAAAGTGAGGAACAAAGATGTTAGGTAATACACGCAACCAAGGTCAAACAATTAGTATGTGGTAGAGCTGAAATTCAGAAGCTGGCAGACATGCAGAAACCACACTCTTAATCACTGCTTTCTGCTGCCTCAATAAAAGGTATGAGAGCAAAACAACTGACTGCCTCATTCCCTGCTATAGTCACGGTACCCAAAGCAATGCTTTGTGTAAAGTAAGCTGCCAAAAAATACTGAAGGAAGAAAGAAAAGGAGAAAAAACAAACCCAAACATGTTGGTAACTTGCCCTAGTTATATATAGTTAGGAATCCACCCAGCCTAGACTCAAATTCTAGGCTCTTCCCACTCTGCCAGGACATGGCATGGCATGGGTTTCTTTGTACACCTGTTCTCATATGATCTTCACAACCTACCACACCAAATAAAAATTAGAAAATTATTCATACTTTCATAGATATAAATAAGGGGTTTTAGAAAGTTTAATAACTATTCCAACAGTACAGATCTGTTCATGTATCAACTGAGATGAAATAAACCTCTATTTCCTATCTCAGGTTATTTAATTCCACATCACATCTTGCTGCCCCCTGAAGATGACAAATGTTATTGGCTCACAGAGTTAGCCCATCCTGTATTCTGGATGAAATAAAAATGGACACAATATCTTCTGTGAAGTGTTGGTAACAATAGGGCTTTTATAACTTCCTTTTGTTTCTGGATACTGGAACCTCTCCTCTTAGAACACTTCCAATATTCCTTGAGGTTATGGATTAAGACTTGAAAGGAGGGATAGCTATATGCCTCTTTTAATAAGTCTATGCTTTCCTCTCCACTACTAAGTAAGAGCAAAGTTGAAAATGGTAAAGATCTTTACAACATTTATCTTTGGATATACGAAAAGTTTATTTAAACAAACACATATGCAACGTTGGAACAAATATCACAGAAAGTAATCTAAACAATAAAGTCAAGAAACAAAATCTGAGCAATCTTTGAAATATAATAACTCAGTAGGAGTATTTCCACAGCAACAGCAGGATTATAGAGTTATGTAGTACTATTTTTAATATTTAGCATGTCCCTTAGGAAATTATAACACAGGTTTTATGGTACTATAAAGACAAAATAGGTGTTAAAGGGAACTGACACTTCTAGCTAACAAAATTCTTATTAAAAATGTGTCAAAAGAGTAAATACTTTATAAATATTAATCAGCTTGTTCAACTCAAAACATATTTAGCTCTTGAGAAGGTCTTAAGGGTTACGGCCATCAGCAAAACATACAAAGAGAAACTTGCTCAAAGTTCTATAACTAATAAAAGTGGAAAGCGGAATTTGAATTCAGGTTTGTCTATCTCAGAAGTATATATGCTTACCATTTTGCCAATAATATACATAGGTCACAAAAGGTACTGACCTAGGATGCATCATGTGGGCAATATGTTTTCTAAAAGGTATAGTTAAAGGAATCTGCAGTACTAAAAGTAGTAATTTATTTTGTAAGTAAAATCCCTTTATCAATTTCTGTAATTCCCAAGCAAAGGTTGTCAACTTTCTGTGAAATACTAGAATCTCATAAAGGCACAGAATGTAGTCCATATTATGATACTTAATTTGCTAGAACATTAATGACTTAAAATATAAAGAAATGAACTAAGTAACTTACTACTAAATTCTATTATATATATACACATATATGTATGTATATATATATATATATATACACATATATATGTATGTATATATATGTGTGTATATATATAATTTTGCCTTAGGTTATATTAGGGGTAAGAAAGGAAAGAATTCTCAAACAACAAGAAATACTGTCTATGCTATAAAAGCATTTTTTGGTTTAAAAGTCCAAAATATTTCCTACTGAGGAAGTAGTTATTTAAAATCCTAAATACATTCCAATGTAGTATATCAGCCATAATTTTTAGGCTTGCTATTTGTTCCAATTTCTTTCTTTTTTTTTTTAAAGACAGTGCATATTGTGTTTATTAAAATTATGGGAACACACACAACTTTTCAATGTAGATACTTCTCTGGCAAATAACTCCACTGTCTGCCACCCCATTCCCACCCCAACTTGCTTTATTCCTTTGGTTTTTGTAGGGTTAATGTCAATGTAGTTGGTAATGCGTGCTCAGATACTGTGGTCACAGTTAATGGCCAAGAAGGGGATATCTCACTTTGCAGTTTTTCTCAGTCATAGATGCTAGATATATTCAGTGAATATAAATCTATAAATGTTTATTTATATTCCGTGGATATATCTTCAGTGAATATAAATATAGTATAAAAATATCATTTTATACTATGAGTATAAAATATACCACTTCTAGGTGTATTCTGAATTCCCTGTGTATACTCTACTGTAGGTGGAGTGAAGTTAAAGTGAAGACTATCGGCAGAGTAGCAACTGGGTATTTTCTTTAAAAAAGATTTTATTATTTTTTATAGAAGAACTAGGATGCAGGCCAGAGGTGTGGAGGATGAGAGGATCCACCAGAAACAGAGTAGGTAGCAGAATGGGTGGATCCTCCCTGGTGGCCTAAGGCGTGAGTCTCAGTTCTGTCACCACAAGGGCCTGGGTTAGGTCCCCAGACAGGGAGCTCACCCACATGGTGCAACAGACCTCTCCTGTCTCACCAGCTGCTCCCCTCAGCAGTGTATTTCAGTGGATCCACCCATTCTGCTATTTGTTCCAATTTCTTTCTTGCATGTATCACTCAATGAAACACAGGAGCAAGAGCTATGGTCATGTATTAAAAGAAAAACAAAACACATAATCATGAATGTTGGTAATGAATCATCTTAACAGCACCTAGAAAGTTTCTGTTAAAATCCATAATGCCCTGAGTGAGAGCAACTAAACTAGATTAAGTAGACACAGACAGACACACACACACACACACACACACACACACACACACACACACAAAATATGTAAAAAAAAAAAAAGGAACAAAGAAACTAAATTAGGTAGGTAAAAGTATATACCTTACAAGTCACTCTCAGATTAAAGTCACTTATTTTTTAAAATTACTTTTTCTTTACAAGCTGAAATTTAAGGAAAAGGAAAGACAACACAGCATTACTTTTTGAATGAAAAGTTATAGGCATGCCAATGTGGTTAAGGGATTACTAACATTATGGTATAAGAAAACCCAATATGTGGCTTTGAAATTCCACAAGAATACAGTAGATACTTAGCATATTCACATATACTAAAATTTAATGTTGTGAATCTCCAAATCACATAAAAGGATCCTTCACTCAGTGAATCTCCAAATCACAAAAAAACAACAACAACAACAACAAAAAAACCCTCCTAAAGCATCCTTCACTCAGCATGTTTCTCTACTTAAAGCTTTGGTTTTCCTTTTGCTTTTTTTCAAAATATCAACACATGATCTAAAATTAAACACATACGTTTAAAAAAAAAAACCTAATCTCAGGGGGAAAAAAAAGTCAATTATACTTTTATTGTAAATAGAACTGTCCTAAAAGGGATATAAATTGGAAATTATCTTTGTGACACAGAACATACATACTTTGCTTTTGAAACAGAAAATGAGAGAAGAGAAATTGTTAAGTTTTAGATATGAATGATCTGCCAAACAGGAGAGAAGAAAAGTGATACCTGTACTTACTGTCGTTGGATCCCATGCTTATGAGGTCATTAGAATCAACATTGTGAACTATGGCCGCTTTGTATCCTGCTTTCTGTGCATTTAAAACCTGCAAGTCAGAAAATAGTCATGTAACAGGGAAGAAAGTGCTTCATCATAAAGTCTCAACTTCAACAAACATAAATCAATAAATGTAAACCCATAAATCTATACCATGTATCTAGGATTAGATTACATATATATGAGAGATGAGAGAGAAAGAGAAGGAGAGAGGCAGATAGAGATAGATCTCAAGTGTGTTCTTGAAATATGTTTTACAATTCACTTTCAAGGGTTTCATTATATATCTTCTTCACTCATAACATTAAGTGAGAAGCATATAAAAGATGGGCATACAAGCTAAAATATTAAAAAGATCCAAAGTAATAAACATACACAACTCAAAAGAGGTCCAGACCAGTTGTTATTAGGCTCAAGAGTCATCAGTCTTTGGAATTCAAATCTACTTCCACTACTTATTAGTAGGATGAACTTGGGGAAATTATTTTTCTTCCTTAATCCTCAGTTTCCCCAGAGTTAAAATGGGGATGACAACACTATTTTCCTCATACATAAAATATTTTTAAAATGTTTAATACCATACCTAACTCACATCATTAGCTTAATTACTATCAACAAAGTTCTTTAATGTTCCTTTATGAAGATTTGTTAGAATTGAAATACCTCCACTCTTAAGTTGCTTTCTCTGGGTTCTATCATATATTTTTTTCCTAAAGCTAGTCTCCAAAGTAGTAAGCTTTGTACCATAAAGATATGGCTGAATGTGTTGAAGAATTTTCTTAAATGAAATATCTGAAAAATATCCAAATACATTATCATACCTCACTTTAAAAAACAGTAATTGTTTTAAATAAAAATAAACCCAGACATAAACCCAGACTTTTTGTATGAACTCTGGACTATTGGCGAAAAATGAAGGACCTGATCACAACTGGCTAAATAAAATGAAAACTGAGAAAGCAAATAAATAACATGTACATATATAATAAGGTATGAACATTAAAAGCATTTTGAATACTTAACAAACTAAATATATAGTTCTTATATAAAAAGCCATATATATAGCTTTCAATATTTAATATGGTAAGGAACTCTTGAATTGCATCATATTATGATTACTACGTAGTGGTAAGAAAAGTATATTTTTAATCATTACATGTATTTTAAAAAACAGAGAAATTAATTTTTTAAAGAATCTCAAGGCCTATATTAGTTCTATTTTAGTTATCAGCATTATAATAATCCAATCTTCTACTGTGATTCATAAATTTAAAAACAGTCAAGTTCCAAAGAGTTAAACAAATAAAAAAAGTTCAGCTTAAAAAAAAAAGTGTTCAGTTTCTGAGAATAAAAGTAATTCCCAAGTATTCAGACAGACTGGATTTGAATGCTAGGTAAGAGAAATGAGAATCCTGTATTCAAACCCAATTAGGAAAGTTGGCTTTGCGTAGAAGGAAACTCTCCTCCACATTACCCTTGAATTCTCTAAAACTTGATTTTTACAGATTCTACAAAAACTGGGTCTCTGAAAAAGACACTAATATGCATTAACCAGAATACTTCTATCACTGACAAAAATGAAATCTGCTGGAAATAAGAGTGCCTCGAAGAATTAATATTTTGTTAGTCTTCATAGCCTCTATAGCACCACTGAAATATCGTGATACAGAGGAGTCATTCATTAAATCATTACAATCACAAGATATAAAGATAGGCAGAGATTATTTTTTTAGCTAATTAAAATAGCATAAATAGTTCATCAACACAGGACCTACTATTCTAATGTTTACAAAGAAAATCATTGTTAACAAAAATATTATAAGACCTATTCTGCTGTAATGCAAGGAAAGGTCAATAATCAAGAAAGCAAGTATATTATTTTTCGCTAATTAATCCGTTTTATTTTTAGAAGGATTCTGTAATCCAACTAAAACTGAGAAAATGCCAGCCCTCTTCCCAATAGATATTACTGTTTTCCAAGAGGAGGGGGGAAAATCTCTTAAGGATATTACAGATTCTAAATGTTGTTTTCTTATTTATTACTTATATACTAATTTATTACATATTTGTCATATTACCATAGCATCACAAACTTCACTTAGCTTTCATTTAAACAAAAGTATATTTGGCTGGGGTTGTTATTAGTACATCTGATGCTTTAGCGACCACTTTAATGGTTCCCAAAAAGCTAACCAAGTAACTGAAGAGGAATATTTCTTTCATACATGCAAAAAACAATGTTCCCAGTGGGAGAATTTAAGAAATATAGAATATATTCTCTGCTAATATAAAACTCAAGTTTTAAGTTTCTTTTTAAATGCATATAGTCACTGAAATTCTGATTTAACTTGTTTATACATATACATGTGAGTGTGTGTATATATGTATTTTTTTCTTTTGCATATATGCAAAGAGAAACATGTAAAAATACAGAAAACAGAGAAAAGTAGTCACAGGAATCATGATAAATAGCAAAAGTTGTAGTTCAGTAAGTATTTGTTGGGTCAGCATAATTAGTAATGTATTGTGTATTGGGCACAATGCCGCACTAAAGGGTATTAAGAAACAATCATTATCTTTAAGGAAATCTCAATACTCGCAAATATCCAAATAGGTCAGATGCTTTCTTGTCTTTGAGTATTTATTCATTGGGTTATAACTCCTTGGAACAGCCTTTGTTTTCTCTATCTTTTTGAAGTCTGTCTTATTTCATGCTCTGTTCCATATGCTGTCCCCAAGTACCCCAAGTAATGGCGTCCTGCTTAGAGTATTTAGAGCAATTTGTTTATACTCTTTCTTATCAAGTCCATTACAGTTATGCATACATATATTACCCCATTTCCAAAACAAATCTTTGGGGGAGAGAGTCCTTAACTCTCCTATAATTGTCTAAGTTTTAACTTTTCTGATTAGAAGGGACAGTAAATATCAATACTACAAGAGGCTTTCTGATCCCCAAACTGTTAAGAGCCACCAATATAAATTATGGGTTTATAACAACATCCTATGCAACTAAACCTAGCCAGTAGATCGTTAAAACTGCACCAAGCAACTAAGGAGAAATTTTTCTTTTACACGTCAAAATTATAATTTTTCCTATAAATATAATATAAAATTATATCAGTATCAGAAGTCGTTTTCTGCTAACAAATAATAAAACTCTTAAAATAGAAAAACACTAAACATGAAGGAATTCTGTAAGTACAGTGTGAATTAGAAAAAATAAAAACATGTTTTCAAAAATTTAACAAGAATGCTTCCTCAGGTTCATGTTCTTGCTTCCACTGATTTCTAAAGTAAAGTAATAAAATTAAGTCAAGAAACACGTTAACATATGGACCAACAGGCAGATGAATACAAACAATAATTATATATTTATGTTCGTGAACTATAAAACTCATGTGTCAGTCAAAAAATTACATTTTTAACTAAGCAACAACCGGCATTTTTAAGAACATACGAGGCAGAAATAAAACCTAAATCATTTAATATAGATGTGCAAGTTTTCACATTCATAAAATGTAACCTCAAACACATGGTGTGTCAACTGGAAACAAACTGGAAAATTCATTAATAAAAAGCACACAGAGTGAACAAACCTAAATCTGAAACAGCCATCAAAACTGAAAATGGCATGAAAAAGTCTTTTGAATTATATTACCAATATGCTTCCTTAAGAAGTCTGATAAGAGTTATTAGTTCCCACACAACTCAACAAAAACAAAGCCAACAACCCAGTCAAAAAATGGGCAGAAGAGCTCAAAAGGCACTTCTCCAAAGAAGAAAAGCGGATGGCCAACAGATACATGAAAAAATGCTCAACATCACTTATAATCAAGGAAATGCAAATCAAAACCACTGTGAGATACCACCTCACACCTGAGAGGATGGCACACATTAAAAATACAAGCAACAACAAATGCTGGAAAGGATGTGGAGAAAAAGGAACTCTTCTACACTGCTGGTGGGAATGTGAACTGGTCCAACCAC